>JAEIFU010004668.1:0-10539 GCA_018904235.1 Lordiphosa stackelbergi | reverse complement strand
GGAATCATTTCCGACCATATAAAGTATATATATTCTTGATCAGCATCAACAGCCGAGACGATATAGACTTGTCCGTCTGTCCGTCCGTCCGTCTGTCCGTCTGTCTGTATGAACACCTAGATCTCAGAGATGGTAAGAGATAGAGGCTGGACATGTATGGGACAAATGCTTCTTTTATCAGCACGCAGATCAAGTTTGTTTCAAATTTTGGCCACGCCCCCGAAATTTTGAAAAAACGTCACATCTCCCTCAGTTTTGTAGATAGATGATTCGTTCCTTCTACAGTTAGTCATTAGAAAATGTATCGATTTGCCGAAGAAATGATAAAGATCGGATGAGCGGTTCTCGATTTATGAGCAAATAAGTGAATCACTCCCCGCCACCCCCCTTTCACAACCAAAGCCGCACAATCTTAGAGAGAGAGAGAGAGAGAGAGAGAGAGAAAGTGAGAGAGAGAGAGGTACGGAGTATGTTATAGTCGGGCTTGACCGACTTTCTCACTTGTTTATAGAAAAAATGGTTCGAAACTCGCATTGTACTAAAGAAGAAGCTCGATTGGTTCTTAGTCTGAAAAAACAGGCCAATCTTTACGAGCCATTGCCAAATTAATGAACAGGTCTCATAATTTTGTTAAAAATGCATTAGAAAGAAAACCAAGACAGGAAACCCGTGGAAGTCCTCAAAAAACAACAAAAACCCTTGACCACTACATAGTATATTTGAGCCCCATTGCGGACCCATTTAAGTCATCGAAGGCTATTGCAGCCGAAATAGGAAATTCCTCCAACTATCCGAAGCCGACTACAAGATGCCAGCCTACCAGGAAGAATTGCCAGAAAAGTCCCACTTATGCGCAAAAAAATATCAGCAGGAGGCAAACTTTTACAAGGGACCACAAAGACTGGGTAGGATGCACCGGGGAGAAAAAATGGAGAAATATATTTTGGAGCGATGAAATCAAGCTTAATTTGTTTGGGAATGACTGTGAAAGGAATGTTCGACGACCTATTGGAAAGGAATTCCATCCACGGATTACAACAAAACCAGTCAAACATGGAGGTGGCAATATACATGAATAATGGTATGGGGTTGCTTCTCCTGGTACGGCGTAGGTCCAATTTATCAGACTACGAACAAAATGAATGCTGAAGAGTACAAATCCATATGGGAAACAATTATGGTACCGTATGCTGAGGAAAATATGCCATTACGTTGGGTATTTCAGCAAGATAATGTTCCTAAGCACACATTAAGGCTGTTATCTAAAATTTTGAGGTCCATAAAGTTGACGTTCTGAAGTGGTCAAGCCAATCCCCCGACCTTAACCCCATTCAAAACTTGTGGGGAGACTTAAAAAAGAAATTGGCAAAGCATTCATTTTCAAATAAACAAAAATTATGGGAAGGTGTCCAAAAACTGTGGTATGAGACACCAGTAGAGACTTGCCAGGCTCTTATTAAAAGTATGCCAAAAAGAATAGCAGTAGTGGCCAAAAATAGAGGTGGATACACTGGACACTAAGTTAGGTAATACTAATTTACCTAAAAAAGAACACGAAATGGAAATTAAAATTTTGTTTCTTACCAACACATGAAGTGTACCAATTATTATGATCACACTGAAAACGTATCTAAAACACTAAATGATCTCTTTTATGTTATATTATTATCCTATGTTACAATTAAGTTTATTTTATTAAAAACAAATAGTTTAAGAACCAATGAGAACAAATTTTAAGTTTGAAACAATGAATAAAACTGTTTTCTGTTACCTTAAAATCAGAGTTGCTGTGTGGACCTATTAATATGATCAGGTGTGTACTTACCATTTAATAAAAACTAATTTCTGTAAATCACTTATGCTGCTGTTCAACTTCAAAAGGCAATTGACATAAACAAGACAGCTGTTATATGCACAATCACAACAACTCGACCCGAAGTAGCACAAAAAAGTTCAAAGACGAAGGGCAATATATTATAACAAATCCAGCATTGCCGAATGCCGGAGTGATCGTTACAAACAATCTGTACACACAACTGTGTATTCAAAACGTAGCGAGAAAGTCCCATTACGTGGTCGGGGTAGGCGTGGTCAAATTAACTTAAAATTTGGTTTTAATATTTAGAATGTTATATTTATTAAATATACCAAGTTTCAGCTCGATATCTGTAACAATAGACTATATGACAATTATTTGGCGATTCGGCCCACAGTGCACACTGGGTGGAATTCCCTTTTTTTTTACCTAAATAAAGATAGGAAGTTGAAACTTGAAATATTGGCTGTACATAATATAAGTTAATTTCGAATTAATTTTTTTGGCGGTTTGACCATGACACCCCCGCCACCTACACACATCTCCTCCGTCAGTTTTAAGCTATCTTAACTTAACTTTTCACGAAGTTTTTAGGTATATTTACGCTGTACATTTGTTGGAACCGGCCGGATCGGAAGACTGTATCATACAGTCGCCATAGGAACCATCGGACGAAAAACTCGTTTTAGTGAGAAAAACTTGTTTGTTTTCGATACAAACTTCACAAAACCTCGTGTTTACTAGGTTATTTTGCGTTTTCATAATTCTAGCAAGTTTCACGAAAATCGAATTACTATATACTACAGGGTTGCCCATATTCGACGGACCCATCTGGCAACGCCAAGCGTCAGTCAAGCAGATTTTTACCATGGAACAATACACGCCACGCGAGCGGCTCTGAAATAGTTGAAATTTACATTCAACAGAACAAGTCAATGTGAAAACTCAACGTGCTTTTAAAAATTAAAAATTAAGCCCATTTCACATTGAATGGGACCGTAAATAAGCAAAATTGCCGTATTTTACGCCACTGAAAATCCTGAGGAGATTCAAGAAGTGCCTCTTCATGACGAAAAAGTCACAGTTTGGTGCGGCGTTAGTGCGAAAACGGTCATTGGGCCGTTTTTCTTCCAAAATGAAAATGGCCATGCTGTTACCATCAACCAGGAGCGTTATCGCGACATGATGACCAATTTTGTGATGCCAACTATTCGTCGAAAGCGTATGAGGCAGTTCTGGTTTCAACAAGACGGCGCTCCACCGCACACAAGTTGTTTCCGGGCCGTTTGATGTCGAAAAGTGGTGATTTGGACTGGCCACCGCGTTCGCATGATTTGACGCCGGCTAACTTCTTCTTGTGGGGATATTTGAAGTCAAAGGTTTACGTTAACAAGCCAAGGACCGTAGAAGAGATCAAGGACAACATTCGTGAAGAAATAGCCGCTATTCCGGCCGAAATGTTAGCGGAAATCGATGGAAAATGCTGCAAAAAGGGCACAATACGCCATCAACGCCAGAGGCGGCCATTTGAGAGATATCATATTCAAAAATTGATGTAAACAAATCTACTTGGAACAAATTAAATGATTAAGATTGCCAACCGCCAAATTTTTATTTTTTTTTTTTTGATTTTAAAAAAAAAAACATGGGTCCGTCGAATATGGGCAACCCTGTATATAGTAAAACTGCCATAAAAAGGATAGGTTAGGAAATATGCTTATTTAAATATGAAATTCGCAAATCGCAAAAACTGGTGACGTATGAGTCTGTGAATTGAAAAAATGGGAAATGTCGCTGGAGATAAGAGCTGCCTTTCTATGTACCAATTTTTTAATATTTTGTGACTATTTTAGATTGTTTTTGGATTCTCTTATATAATTTGAATTAAATTCTTGTCTCAAACAATTTTTTTCCTAATCCTCTCAAATTTCACAAGCAGCAAAATATCTTTTGACAACAACAAATTGGAATTTGGCTGGGGCGATAACCGATAAGTTTGTCGAAGACTGCTCTGCCATGAAGTGTTGCAGAACGAATTGGGAATAAAACAGAATCGACAACAAAAGAGATTGAGAGAAGCTTGGCTTGGCCCCGTTGAGGAGCTGTATAGCCAGTTTTACCTTTAGCTTTAATAATTGAATTCGAATTTGTTGAAATCGCAAATCGCAAAAGTAAGTAAAAGCCGGAGCACAGCTGATATTCAAATATTTCGTCATTGCGCAAGTATGCGCTTAAGATGTTAACCGTATCTATATATATAAAAGAGTTCAACCTGACTGACTGACTGACTGGTGACCGTCGCACAGCCCAAACCATAAAAGATAGAAACATGAGATTTTCACAGTAGTTTTATCTTATGCTGAAAGTGAGTACTAAGAACGGATTTTGGAAAATTCTGTCGGGAAATGTGGAAAATTCGCGGAAAACTGTTATATGAAACTTTTTTGTTTTTCATCCGATCAAGTTCAAACTCATTTTCAAAGATCTATATGAAAATGCAACAACAACTGCATACCAATCTTCCGAGAAAATTCACCCCCTGGGTGGAAAGTGAGTGGTCAAGGTTGTATGGGCGAAAGATTAGTTGCCAGCGATTTGCTCCAAACTCATTTTTAAAGTTACACATAATAAAATATAGGAAACGTGACTTTAAAATTTTGGAAAATCTATCCACGAAGTCGGAAAATTCACGGAAAACTGTTGTATGAAACTTTTTGTTTATTATCCGATCGGATTCAAACTCATTTTCAAAGAGCTATATGGAAATTCAACAATAACTGTGCTACCGATTTTCCGGAAAATCCCACCCGGAAAAGTCGGAAAGGCATCGGAAAAGTTTGTGTGGTAAAAATTTTATTTTCATCCGATTGACTTTAAACTCGGTTTGCAAGCATAGTACGAAAAATAATTCGACACGTGTTTTCCCACCGAAGAGGAAAATGGCCGGAAAATTCTGCATGCAAAAAACTATTTTTCATCCGATTGGCTTAAAACTCGGTTTGTGAGTATGGTAAGTGAAATAAAATGAGATGTGATTTTCCGATGTTGGAACATTTGACCCAACGGTCGGAAAATTCCTGGAAAACTCTGCATGCAAAAAACTATTTTTCACCCGATTGACTTGAAACTCGGTTTGAAGAGATAGAATACGAAATAATTTGCGATTGCATTTTCCAATGTTGGAAATACCGCCGGGTAGTGGGAGAATAGTGGGCGGGAGTGCGTGGTTAGTGGGAGGGATGTGGGTGATAAGTGGGCGGCAACTGGGTGGGAGTGGAGAGGTAGTGCGTGGGAATCAGGAGGGAAGTGGGAGGGATGTTGGTGAGAAGAGGGTGGGATGTGGGCGGGAAGTGGGTGGGAGGTGGGTGGGCAGTGGGAGGGATGTGGGTGGGAAGTGGGTGTGAAGTGGGAGGGAATTGGGTGGGAAGTGGGAGGAAAGTGGGCGGGAAGTGGGAGGGATGTGGGCGGGATGTGGGCGGGAAGTGGGTGGGAAGTGGGAGGGATGTTGGTGAGAAGTGGGTGGGAGGTGGGCGCGTAGTGCGTGGGACGTGGGAGGGATGTGGGTGGGAAGTGGGTGTGAAGTGGGTGGTAATCGGGGGAAGTGGGAGGGAAGTGGATGGGAAATGGGAGGGATGTGGGCGGGAACTGGGTGGGAGAAGTGGGTGGGATGTGGTGATGTGGGTGGATGTGGGTGGGGAGGTGGGTGTAAGTGAAGGATATGGTGGGGAAAGGGGGGGGGGGGGGGTGGTGTTTGTTGAAAAAGGAAGTGGGGGGGGGGTGGGTTGTGGATGGAATGGGGGTAGTAAGAACTCAGCAACAAAGTCTTAACGGTAGAAAAGCAAAGTAAAAAAACTTTAAACACAACCCTTTGTATTAGATTATTTAATTTTGGTCTAAAAGAGAAATTTAATTAAAAAATTTTTTTCCAATTGGTAAATATTTCACTCTCACGATTGACTTCAAACTGATTGTAATACTGGTTCTATATAGGCAAAAAAAACGGGTTTATTATTTAAAATATATGTGCACAATAACACAGACTACCGTATTATTAAATAATAAAACAAAAATAAAAATTTTTCTACAAAAAAAAAGAATTTAAAATATGTTATACTTAAAATATGTTGCAACATTAACATTAAATACAGCACGAAACAAAAGTCATATATAATGTACAGCAAGTACACTATATAATGCATAACTTTATGAGTATTTCTCATATTTTTAAGCGCCATAATATACAATCCTATTATAATAACTGACAATCAAACAATTACAAAATTTCAAGCACAGACAAGGCACAACTAGCCTACCACAAACAGGTCACTTTGACGGGCTGTCAAATGCCTATGATGGGCCAAAAAAATATATTTTATTATTTTTATTTAGGGCAAACATTTATTTATCGGAAATAATAATAAAATTATGAAAATAATTAAAAATAATTTTGGACCTTATGCAGAAACAAAAGGGAATTCCGACCAATGTGCAGAGGAAGGGTATAAAAATTTAAATCGATCAGTGGCACTGTCACAGAGAAGAACAAAAAATAAATTACACAAATAGTGAACAGAAATAAAAAACATCAAAAGACTGACAACAATCTACAATAACCATGTGCAATTCTTGTATTGACAAATATGACGAGAACCTATTAGGTACAAACATTTAAAATAGTTTTATATATATGTTGTGAATATGTGGACTTATGGTTGTATGTAATTTCTCCCAAAATAAAAGCAGACTCTCTAGGAAGGCAGCAAAGGCTCGCCAAAACGTGTTGGAGGACAACTGAGTTCAAATATGTTTTAACTGCAGCAAATGAAGACGGCCCAAAATAACCAAAGTGGAAGAACATCACCCATAACTTACACCAAAAAGAAACAGACTAGGTGAGGAAATTTCCAAATTAAATTTCACCAAATAATTGTCATAAAGTCGAATATTGCAAATATCGAGCTAATAATTTGAATATTTGATAAATATAACATTCTAAATATTTAATCCAAATATTAAGTTAATTTGAACACTCCTACCCTGACCGCCTTTACATAGCAACAATTTTTAGCGTCAGAAGACGAACCTTTTGGTCAAGTTTTCTCTGTTTAAGCATTTATCAAAAAATGTTTCCATTTATTTACTCTACATACCCTGGCCTTTATTATCCATAATTTGCAATAAATAACTGGGCAAATTTATACGACGTGCAAGTCCACAAAGATAACAAATAGTTGACGCCACATTTATCGCAATAATCACTTCACTCAAAAGCTGACTTTGATAACACAGTCATTTTGGTCAAGCCTTCTCGATAATCATGGGAGCAGCATCTGCAAACCCAAAAGCATCTAATTTGGCCTTCGGAGAGTAATTTTCATCAGATTATGGCAAAGTTTTCAAACTTAATCGTCGTTCTGAGGTTTCAGCGTTTTGCACCGAAAATTGCATTTCTATAGTGATTCCTAGACGCATTTTATGTAAAATTGTCTATACAGCCCCAAAGGGCTAAGCCAAGCTTCTCTCAATATCTTGGCGTGAGTGCTCATAATTTTTCGCACAAGAGAAAGGGACCTACAGATGACATACATTTTTATTTCGGCACAATACTTCATTCAAATACGAATGCTTTGCAACAGCATTCAGATTTCAAAACAGTTCAAAAGAGTTGCTATTCATGTGAACTTCAACATAAACGGCCCTGTTCCGAATTCCGAGTCGGTTTCCGTGTAAACGTCGTCTTTTCTTATTTCAAACTTACAAATCAAAATGGAAGGTGCGAAGAATGTCTGTGGTTACTAGATCGGGTCGTTTCTTTTTGACGAATTGGTTCCACTTGACATTGAGCAGTCGGTTTCAATTGCTTAAGAATTTCCGATTTTTTTTCAACCGGATCTAGTAACCATAGATCTGATTGTCAACTTCCATGTAAAATTGTTCAATTAGTATTCCACTTGCAAAAGTTTACACGAAAACCGACTCGGAATTCTGAACAGGACTGAAAAATTGATTTTTATGTCTTCTGGAATCCGGCCTTAACTCCGAATCCAAAAGGCAAAGTTCGAAAAGCTTTTTCATGGCTGGCTAGTTACTTTACAACGGGCGCCCATAACTGGTGAAGGTGACCGGATGTGTAGAAGCTATTTAAAAAAAAAAATAGAGGGAAGCTAACTTCGGCTGTACCGAAGTTTATATACCCTTGGAGCATGATATATGCTGCCAGTTTGATATATAGCTATACGATATATTCATCAAAAAAGTTTTTCTCACTAGAACTACATTTTGGACCGATCGTTCCTATGGCAGCTGTATGCTATAGTAATCCGATTTAAATCAAACTTGACTAAATTGTGTGGTAGCATATAAATATAGATTTGTCCAAAACGGGGGTGGGAGCGATAGCATTGAAAACAAAAAAGTTTTTTCTCACTAAGACTTTTTTTCAGACCTATCTTTTGTATGGCAGCTATACTATATAGTTGTCCGATTTTGATAAATCTCGGTGAAATTATGTGAAACCATAGAAAACTTACACGGACAGACGGACGGACGGACAGACGGACAGACGGACATGGCTATATCAACTCAGATCGTCATGCTGATCAAGAATATATATACTTTATGTGGTCGGAGATGTTTCCTTCTATGCGTTACAATAGATCCGGACAATTTTAATATACCCTTTCCAAGGGTATAAAAATAAAAACTTTTCATTAGGTGTTTCGAGGCGGGACCTTCCGACGACCTTCCGCACAGTAGGCCAGCATACTAACCGCTCGGCTTCAGCCGGCCACAGACGCTTTTAGGGACTGCTAAAAGGTAGCTCCGACCAGTCAAAGACAAATGCATCCGCAGTGGTGAATATTAGGGTTGCTATATTTCTGCCATTTTTTGATTCTGCATTGCCAAAGATTAAACACAGGCCATCTTACCATAAATCAGTGTTCTTGGCTTTAGCTGCATTACAAAATATAGTCAAAATTGGAGCTCGGAGGATGACAGCAATGCAAAAACAATTTTGGAACGCTTTCGTACATTTGTTACCTGCTCAACTGCTAAGGGAATACCCGAAATAAAACTTTGGAGACGAAACATGGCCAACGCTTTGCATTTAAAGACCTTGAAAGATGCAATGCTGAAAACTGACGCAGTAGTGTACCATAATGTTTATATTCTGCTGAAAATATGTCATTGCCAGTTACAACATCCGCTGCTGAAAGATCTTTTTCTGCTTTGAAGATTTTAAAAACATATTTGCGGAATTCGAAAGGGAAAACCCGCTTAAATGGACTTGCCCTTTTATATGTTCATCTTAACATTAGGGTCAGCGGTGAAGACATTCTGAATTTGCTCGCTACACTCGATTGCCTAAAGAGTCCAAAAATTGCCTAAATAGTTAGAAAAAATTACCCAAAAAGGCGCCAAGGCCATTGGGGCCCTAAATTTTAGGACATACAGACTTTAATTTTAAGGAGTGTTATGTTGTAAGATTTAGGTAATTCTTTTCTAAGTTTTAAGGTATGACAAGTACTTGGATTAAGGAAAAAAATTCCCCAAAAATTAAGGCATTTTCAGCAGGGACCGAAAATAACTGTTATGATATTACATTTTAACCTAAAAAGTCACGGTGAAGGGAGTTAGCTACAAATACGAGAAATGTACCATTGTTCAAGTCTTTGCAAGCACTATTAAATTAGGTCATAAAGGGTTATTCATAACTTTAACGAGAGCGTAAGTTAAAGTCGGCTCTAACCGACTTCGATATACCCGTTACTCATGAAAAAACATGTTTTACAGTGTTCCCGCGTTGGTTAGTGTGACCATCCAATAAGTATGCAACATTTTTTTAGGGTGGTAGCGGGGAGGGCTTGGTTCACTTTTTTGCTTACAACTTGAGAACCGTTCATCCGATCTTTATCATTGTTTCGGCAAATCGATTCATTTTGCTAATTACTAACTATCTCTAGAAGGTAAGAATCCTCTATCTTTAAAACTGTAGGAGATATAACTTTTTCCAAAATTGCGGGGGCGGGAGGGGGCGTGGCCAAAATTTGAAACAAACTTGATCTGCGTGCAGATAAAAGAAGTATTTGTCCCATACATGTCAAACCTCTATCTCTTACCATCTCTGAGATCTAGGTGTTCATACAGACAGACGGACGGACGGACAGACGGACAAGGCTAAATCGACTCGGCTGTTGATGCTGATCAAGAATATATATATACTTTATATGGTCGGAAATGATTCCTTCTGCCTGTTACATACATTTGCACGACCCTTTTACTCTACGAGTAACGGGTATAAAAATATAAATATTTTTTAACTGTTATTTTATAATTTTTGTATAAAAGTTTTTAATAACAGTTATTATTAAGTTTTGTACAAAAAAATTGATTGTAAGTGTTATTCGTCAACGTTTTAAAATCAAAAATAACAGTTATTTTGCAACTTTTATTTTAAAAGTTAAGAATAAATGTTGAATTGCAATATTTGCCAAGTTATGCAAGCTATTGGGATATAAAGTTGCTTATGCACATACCTTGAGTCCTACTACCACCATGCCGACTTTGGTTCAAGTCGGATGACTATTACACATACCTGAATTAAGAACAAATTGTCGCTTATATGCAATCCAATGATAGATAAAATATATTATTATGTAATGAACATTAACATGTGTACGAAACCGAAGTTTACCTTAAATTTGATTTTACATTGGTTTCAA
>JAEIFU010004667.1:0-10553 GCA_018904235.1 Lordiphosa stackelbergi | reverse complement strand
TGTCACAGAAATCTCTTCCAACCAAATCCAACCCAAAACCAATTCTCGGTGTCACAGAAATCTCTTTCGGTTGGTTTCAAATCTCTCGTGTTTTGTCGGGAGATTTAGCTAAATTCACCAACCAAACAATTTCGATATGCAAAATTAGTTTTGGAAATGTGAACAACATTATTTTTCTGGATAGGTTGCATCAAATTAATTAAATATTTTATTTGTTTTAATATTAAAATTTGTGTTTCAATAAAAACCCTCCTAATGCTGCGTAACAATTAAAACCTGCCAACCACAGCGCCCTCAATTTATGGAGTCGCCATCTGTGTACCAACATTGGCACCAACAAGGGCTTAGAGTTGTCAAGTTATATTTTATGATTGGCGCAAAAATATTTTTTAAATTTTGCATCTTATTTTTGAGAATATGACTTAAATTTGAATTATAATTTAAAAATGCATCATAAAACATATAACACTATCAAAAAATTGCATTTAAACATCAAATTAACTCATAACTAGAAGATGGGAAATTTTTTTTGCGAGAAAGGGCAACCCTGTTAACAGATTGGATAGAAATGGCCCATTAGCATGGACACAAACCTTCCAACTCGATTTTCATATAAGAAAACGAAATCTCTTGAAGTTCTGGGACACCGACGGATTTTTCGAGCGTTTTGCAAACCAACCGAGGCCAAAATCTCTAGAGATTTCTGTGACACCCCGATGGAAGGCATTCTTTTCTTGAGGTGAGAAATAGTGTACACTCAAAAAATATATTTTCTAGATTTTTGTAGGATCACATAAAATAATTTTTTTCTTAATTGTAGAAAAATTACTTGTTTATAGATATTTTTTCTTAAATTTAGAAAGCATAACCCGAAAATAAGATTTTCTAGAAATTACTCTAAATTTAGAAACTTATTTTATTTTTCTTAAATTTAGGATAATTTTCTAGATATTTTCCTAAAAATATTTCTAAATTTAGGGCAGATTTGCCCTGAATTAGAAAACAAATGCATATAATGATTTCTTAAAATAAGGCGAAAGCTATTAAAATGAGTAAACGCCCTTATTTTAAGAAAAACGGGTTTCTTAAATTCTTAGAAAAATTGGTTTAGAAATTCACCCTAAAATTTAGAAAGATTAATCTAGAAATTCGCCCTGAAATTTAAAAAAATATAAAAGAGAGAAGTAAGAACAAGAGAGGAGACAAAAAAACGAACGCTTCTTCCTCATTGTTTTTGTAGTTTGACGAAGCTGTCTGTGTGATGGTATTTGCTTACACACACCAATGTCCATTCGCAATGCCTGAAGATAGTAGATATATTTCAATTACCCGTAGTATTGAGCAAGTTTTTGTTTTGTCTTGACATGCGTTAAACCATGTAGAAATCAATTGAAGGATTTTATAAAATGAAAACACCTTAAATAAAAAAACACACATTAAAAAAGAACCATTTAATGAGAAAAAAGAATGTCTTTATTGGGATTTTCCAGTCCATGACATTTTCTAATGTCTTATCCACTAGACCACGACTTTTGCTTCTTATTGAGTGGCAAGAGTATTTAAGCCCAAATGCGGCAATAAAATTAAAAAAAAAAACATTAAAAACGAAAATAAAAAAAACATAAAATAAGAAGAAAAAGTTTGCTCCTACTGGGACTTGATCAGGTCTCGTTTGCGAAGCGAATGTCATGTCAACTTTGACCAACTGTGTACATTATTAACTATGGTTATGTCGCCATGTTTTGCTCAAGGCTAATAGCTAGTCGAGTGGGCTAAGGCGTCGTCCGAGTGTTCAGTATATTTGAGAGAGATCCCGAGTTCAAGTCCGTCCCAGTAAAGTAAGTAGAAAAAATTGTTAATGCGCTTATTTCTAAATTAATTATATATATATAGCTTAGAAAAAAGTGGGGTGGTGTGAGTGAGGTGGGGTGGTGGTGGTGGTGGTGATGGGGGGAGGATGGTACAAAGCCAAAAGCCGAAGGGTTTGGGGCGGGGTGGATTAAAAACACAACCACAGCACGGGTTGGTTGTGGTCGGTTCTACCAAAGACACTTCATATATAGATACCGCATCTCATACAAACTTTTTTTGTGATCCAAATGCCGCCCCAAGAAAATTCATTCTTTGCGACACATGTGTCATCTATAATATCTATAAACTTTTGCTCTCAGTCGTATTGCTAATTTAGAAAACGTATAGCTAAATTTCAATATATGTTTCCTCGTACAGGAGCAGCGAGAAGCACAAATTTGCATCCAATGTCAGCCCCCAAAAACCCAATCGTTTTTTGTTTCACATGCGTCATAATATCAATAAATCTTTGGTTCTACCCAACCTCCCCTAAAACTTTTTTAAGTCTTTACTGTCAGCTGCTTCCACCTCTCAAGCCAACGCTGCTACAAACTGCTTAGAATTTTAAACGACCTAACAGCAAAAATTGTCTAAGTTTCTTTACAAAAATTGCTCTGAAATCTAGAACACAATTTTCTATTTTTTAGAAAAGACAAAAATAAGGCGAGTCGCCTTTGACCCCTTTTTTAGGGCGAATTTCAAATTTTAGGTCATTTGGACTGTTTTTTTTTTTTTTGAGTGTGTATGAGAAAAACCGCTCAGGCATTGGTTTTTGGTAACGTTTGTGCCTCAATTTGAGTCCAACTTCTGGGTGAGAGAAGCTTGGCTTGGCCTCGTTGGAGGAGCTGTATAGCCAATTTTACATTCAGGGTTTTTTTCCTTTGTGTGGAGTTCAAATAACAAGCTAAAATCAATCCCAAGTGACTCTGACCTAAATCTAGCTCATCCGAACTAAAGACAAGGGGCCGTTTCTCATGTTCCTGCTTTTGTTTATTTAATAAATATACATTAAATCAACATTTTTTTTGCATCCAATTGTTATTTCTATTACGTGTCAAATGACACATGAATTACCTCAATAGACCTGTTCATTGTTAAGATCCGGGCTTTTATTAAAAAATATCGAAAATATTGATAATATCGATGTTTTTGACACCAAAATATTTATATCGAATCGATACTTTTCATCGCCAAAAATATCGATATAGATATTTTTGAAATAAAAAAAAAAAAAAAAAAAAAAAAATAACATAAATAATACTATAACCTTAGAAAACAATTAAATAATAATAAATAAAATATAATATTAATTCACATATAAAATAATTAAAACTATATTAGCTTAAACTTTAAATCTATAAAATTTTTAATCATGGCTATTTTAATCAAAATTTTGCCAAAAAAAAAAATAATAAAATAAAATATATAAAAAAAAAAGAATAAATATAAATATATATATAATAAAATAATCCACAATATAAAAAAAAAACTAAAAAATTTAAAAGAGTGGGGAGAGTGAGCGCGAGAGCGAAGGACTCACATACACACAATTTCAGACGCAAGCTGACAGTGCTTTTAGAGAGCGCCTTACCTTTTTTGTTGCATCATGTGTCCGTCCCTCCGTCCGTCTGTATGTATAAACACCTAGATTTCAGAGATTAGAAGTGCTAAAGCACCTAAATTTGAAGGGTATACTCCTATTGTCTGCACGCAGATCAAGTTTGTTAGAAATTTTCACCCACTCCTGTCGTCACAACAAATAATGTTGAATAAATTCCACAATTTCTAAACTATAGAGCTCCAATTTAAGATGTACATAAGGATCGTATTTAAAATAACAAAAGCCGAGTAGAAAAAATTTGCATACTTTTCGGCTTTCTCTTTAGGAACTAAGGAACGCTATTGTAACATTTCCTCTCCCTGAGTAACGGTGTATGGAAGACGGGCCGGGAAGACTTTAACTTCCGCTTTCGTTTTCTCTGAGAACCTTAAAGCATTTTAGGCCAGCTGATAGCACCTGTTAATCATGGCTTAGACTTAACTCTAGCTGACATAAAGCTGTCTTTGAATCCGTGGGGGAGGATTGAGATAGGGAACATTCCTAATTTTTCAATCAACAGTTGATTTAAAAAAACTAAATAAAACTTGTAAAAGAAATCTCTGTTCTCTCTTTCTCTCTCTCTCTCTTCCACAAATTTTGGTGATTTTAACTTGTTGCGTGGGCTTAGATTTCACTTCAAAATAACTTGGGAATGAGAACCGCTGATCGATCTTTATCATTACCAGCAAAAGATCGATACTAGGCCAACTAGCTCTCACCAAAATCATCTATCTACAAAACTTTGGGGGAGCGTCCTTTCGTTAAAGGGGCGGGAGGGGCGTGGCACAATTGATAATACTGGATCTGTGCTATGGCATCACGTCATCAAATTAAAAAAATCCCTTAATCAATTTATTCATTTGGGCTGTCAGACGGACAGAGGTCGAGTGCCAGACTGAGCAAACAACACTTTGATGCTGGTCCTTTACTCTACTCAGGGTCGGAAATGGCCCTGCCTCGCGTGGGCCAACACTGACAAATTTGTCCAGCTCAAATTCCTCCCTTTATTTTTTTTGTGCAACTGACGGCCAGGGCATAAAAATTTTGGAAAATTGTGAAAATCTATATTTTTTATTTCATGTGCTGTAATATCGGCTATCACTCGCATTTGTTAAAAAGGCAAAATATTTAAATGCTTTGGCAAAATATTTTGGGTATTTGTGCAGTCTTTTGTGTGGCAGCAGCAGCAGCAGCAGGAGCAGGAGCAGGACGGGAGCAAAAGTCGGTGTTAATAATTTATGAATATTTGCTCATTTATTGCTGTGCATTATTTATGCCTTTATTATTTGTCTATTCGCGGCCAGAACCCACCACTGCCAGACGAGGACAAAGATTTGGTTTTGATTTTAATTAAATCGACAGACTCCGCCGACTCTGCCACCGCATCAGCTTAATTTTAAGTCATTTGGTTTGTCCTAATCCCTGCCATATTAATTGCTGTGGCCTGAACCCAGAGGGAACCAATTGGGAGTCATTTGTGGTTCATTGGTTAATGCTTAATAGTGGGTTGAGAGGCTGAGTTGTAGAATGAGGATTGTTTTTAGCTTCACTTAAGCAAAAAACAATTTGTGATTTAAAACCCAATTTTGGGATTCTTAAATGTTTTATTCCCGAAATCTTATTCAAAATATTCGTTGCTTCACTTACTAATTAGAACCGTTTGACATATGAATCATGAAACTTAATCTTCCCTCCGAACTCTTGACTTGACTTGCCCAAGTCACAAAAATTAGAGACCGGCAAATACATTAACATGATAAATGAGTGCGATTATTCCATTATTACCTTCAAATTAATACTCTGTAATCAGTTGAAAGCCGCACCTATCCCCCCCGGGGCTACCCACCCGCCAACCAACCAACCTCCAAGCGATTTATTGGCTAAAAATGAATTACCAGGCAAAGGGGCATAAAAAAAACAACAACAAAAAAACCTAACACGCGGCCAAAATCAAACACAATCAAGCGAATTGGGTTTTCAGTTCCAGTTACCACTCTTTGGCTTGCACACCCATCGGGGCCAGTGTGTCCTAGTGTCCTGTGGGTTGGTTAAAAATAACCAGACCATTTCAACTCAGGTAAACATCGTTTGTCAAGAGGTTGGACGTGCCAGGTCTTACGTGAGTCGCGGCTACAAAATATTTGTTGACATTCCGGTAGGAAATTACCATAATTAGTTGGATACGATACCGAAGCGTGTTTGATCAGAGGGCTGGGGGTGGTCGCTGCCCACAGGCTAAAAGGATAATAATTAGAGCATATGTACGGATTGTGTGCAAATATTGACGTTCATTTCTCTTTTCTTTCTTTTTGACTATTTGCCCGGTTGCCCTTCATTCGTCATTTTTGTGGGACATTTTGTCGTTTCGGGTGTATAAACTCAAATTAATCAGTTTGATATCAATTTCTAGGTAAACATTAGTTGATTCGAAGCAGATGTAGAGGGATATATTGTATAATAATATGACTGCACATATTTTGATGTCAAAAACTCACACCCTCACTTTACATGACTTTTAGAGAGAGTGTTACAAAGAGTAGAAGAAGTTAGTCTAAAGAAAGCATCTCAGACACTGACAGAGTTCGGTTATGTTTACATATAATCCGAATTTCCAAGATATGTTCTTAAATATTCCTATGGCTGTAGGGCAGGGGTGCAAAAGCCCATTCCACAAGCCACGCATTCGTTGTTGTTTGGCGCAAAGGAATAGCTGGTGCGTATATGGTCCACGCGCGCCATAAGCCTACATAAAGCAACAACAAATTCAAATGCGTGCTCTAATCTTTCTTTTATTCCGAGCTAAGGTTTTGTTGTTGATGCGTTCAGACCAGAAACAACAACATCATATGTGACCCTTTTCTCTCTCTCCTATGTCTCTGGCAATTTATAAAGCAACAACAATGTTTCTTATGCGAAAAAATCGGTTTCTTCTTTCTATTTCTTGTAGTTGTTTTTGCTTGAGATATATTTTGTGCATTTGTACTTGTTTTCACAATGCTGTAAGCTCATTCTGGGCACCCCTGCTGTAGGGCAACACAACCTAACAATAACACCCATCACCATTAGTATCCCAAACACAATTTATTTTCGATAATTTTAAAGATTCAAGGATTTATGTTGAAAAATGGTTACATAATTCTTTTCATTGCGAGTCCCAAATTCCCATTTTTGGAATGAATAAGATTTCGCATGGATAGAACTGCATATCTTGTGAGGAGATCCACAAATTAACCCAAGATTTATTGTCATGCAAAATAAATAACTTTCACAAGCCTGTGGTCGTTATTCCTTGATGCCATGGCTTAAATGCACTAATTGTTGTAGGAAGAACTGTGCTGGAATGGTTTTATTGAAGCCGATTCCACCATATGGGTTTCCTGAACGTTTCTCGACTTATCCATTACTCTCCGTTCTTTCTTTTCTTCTTCTTTCTTTTAAGTTTAAAACTTTTTTGTTTTGTTTTATTTAGCTAGATTTGTATCTGTGATCTGACACTGAACTCAAATTTTCATATGGGCCTTATGTCCGAAATAATCTGGGCATTATGACCTATTTTTATGTGGACTTATTCCATATCAATTCTGTTTTGTATTTTTATACGGGCTTTATGTCATGTCACCAATATTCATATATGATGTGCAAATAGTATTAATTTGAAACTAACAAATTTTTAATGTCAACGCATGTCAGTATGAGAATTCGAAGTCAGACTTCTGTATAAACAACCTCCGCGTGGACAAGGAGCACACTGCATGCATGAGAGAACAATCTTTCCCATAGTGAGTTTAGTGTAAGTGTAAGTAAAATACATTTTGTAAGATTTTAAAATAAAAGTAAAAATGTTTTTAACATGTTATATTTTAATTTAAATTACAGTTTACAGCGAACTGAATTGTTGTTACAAAATAAATAAGAAAATATATTAAATTGATAAAAGCTAGTATCAAAATGATACTAAGAGTTTGACAATTGAAATATTACATTGATAAGACCTAGTATCAGGTTGATACTAAACAATTAATACAAAAAAATGTCAACCTAATATAAGTTAGTATCAATTTAATATCCACGAAATATCACTTGGAGTATTAAAGAGAATTTGATACTCGGTAGGTTGAAATTGATGACTTAATAACTCCAGCAAATGGTCCATAACCTCGAGACACAGTGCATATTGTGGGGCATGGAAGTCAGTAAGGTAAAATTCGAGATTATGGTGTTTAGAAAGGGCGGTAGACTGGCGCCATCGGAGAACTGGACGTTTCAGGAGGAACAGGTAAATATGGTAACGGAGTACAAATACCTTGGGGTTATCCTGACACCTAAATTTAGCTTTAAGAAGCATCTGAAAGCCTTCAGGCTTGAAGATGAACACATCTATAGTCTAACACTACATTTCACATACCTGTCAAGAATATTATTTGAGTATGAAGATTCTAGATTACTCATATCTTTGCTAAGAAAATTTGAGAAATTGACTTGGGCGTTCACGCTCGGTGAGCGTAGGAGCGCGTTTCTAAAGAAGAGAAAAACTTTTATTGATTGATGTTCGGTGGCGGGATCGAACCCGACTTTTATAGTACAACACAATAAAAAACCCCGGCATAAGACACTTAAATTTTGATAAAAGGGTCCCCCGTAAGTTCATAACCGCATCACCCAAATTTTAGTTTTTAATGGTTTAAAATAAAATTCTCAAAAATTCAGCAAATATGGGGAAGGCAATATAGAAAATTCACTTCAATCGTGCAATCGGTTAAGGTACACCAAGAAGAAGGTAAACCATAATTCTTGAATATTTTTAAAAGCGCTCAGTAGATTTTCATTAAAATCGAATTTTATTATGGTATAATGGGCTATTGCCTCCCAAGAGATGGTACGCCACAGCCAAAAAACCGCGATATGGAGTACCATGTTAAAACTCACCCACAAATCTTTTCATATAGGCGATAATCCATATTTAAAAATAAATTCAGCGTTTTCTGTTTTGCCCACGAAGCCTTGGTTCGCGGATTATTGCTCAAATTTTCTTTTTAACGTGTGCTTTTTTACAGTCAGGATACATTTTCCGGTGTTCTGGTACGCAACGTAATAAAAATTGTTTTTGTTCCTCCTCAACTGTGATTAACCCATGAAAGTCTTGCATCAGTTTAACCCCTCTTTCGGCTATATCGCTTAGAGAGAAAGTACTTAAATGTCTCAATGCAATTCGGCACGGGTTACCATGGTCCTACCTTTTTTGAATTTTTATTTATAACTGCTTGAAAACTTTTAAGTCAAAAGTAAAAAAATTTAGAGGGTATGCGTAAAAAAACGACTTTGATTTTGGGACACCCCAAACCCACATACTGCAACGAGTCTTTCAAGCAAAGCCAGATAATAACTAAGAGATAATGACGGGCCAGAGGAGATATTTAATGAGCAGGAGGACATGCATCATATTGTAGGACGATATCCAATTCTGCGGGAATTTCGTTGGTGATATTTCAAAACTTGTACGTTTACCGAAGAACAGGTGCTTGTGGACCCGAATGAGGGGATGAATGAAATAACCTTGGCGAATTACATAGAGATGGCTACTTATTATACATAGAAGAAATGTTATAAATGAAAATTTTTTATTATAACAACATCTATCTATCTATCTAGTGTCATTTTAATAAACAGTAATTTACCCCAAACCGAGCCGATGTCATTTTGAGAATGCTGATCCGAGTCGAAACATTTTTATTTGCTAATTTCCGTTACAGAGGCTATCTGACATTACGACGTATGTTGTTTATTCTAGATGGGACAAGAACTATAACTTTTAATCTCCCTGTAAAGAGAACTAATTCCGCCTTTGTCAGATTTTCTTCGCTTCCATAAGGCGCAATACTTAGATTAGCGGGGAAAAAAGTATATATAGCTTCGCGATCGAGGAAGCGAAACACTAGACATATTATCATATTTTTGATAGACTAGAAAGATTAAATTTCTTTTTGTCTATATCACCTCTAAGATGATAATGAATAGAGTTATCTCCGCTCCGCTCACTTACGAGCGAGTATTCGTAGTGAAATTATATCTTGTTAGCTGCTATGAGATAAACATTTATTCTGTTATTTAAATTCAATATGACAAGATTTATGTAGAATATGTATTTTCGGTCCTAAGAATTTTTTTTTCCTTTTAATAATTATAATTTTTTAATTGGATAAAACGTGCGTTTTGGTAAAAATCAAATCCTTCACACAAAAACCCCCTTTGGTTTAAGCCTGCGAATTGGAGCTACGGAAGAATTTACAGGTTTGAAGCTCTGATTGTTATAGGAATTAGTCAAAACAATAGCTATGTCTGTCCCCATTTCCAACATCTTTCGTCTATAAATTTTTTACTGCAAAATTGAATACCTTAAATTTTAATACTGTTAACAATGCACTTCTGTAAATTCGCGAATAGATTGATGGATTTGCAATTGCAAAAATTTCTCAAATGGCATCAATCAATGGAATTGTTTTTGGCTGACTTTAGGACACGTGCGTAAACGCGTATCCTTGACAAATGGCAGAACTCAGATGTGCAAAAAAAAGTAACTTCACATTTTTTGTAATTTCAATTAGCATATTAGAAACTTCCCCCCAAACGTTGAGACATTTCTCCTTTTTTTTTTTAATTTCCACTTGTCCAACTACAATTTGTCAAAGAAGCAACAAGAAGTACGGAACTTGTGGGTCATTTCTTTTTGAATTAATCATGGGGCCGGTAATTTTACTTAAAAAATGTGAAAAGTACACTCAAAAATGGTTTCAATTTGAATAATATGACAAAAGGTGTACACCCAAAAAAAAAAAAGGGTTAAAGGTATCCCAGTCCAGTCCGGGAGCGTGTCATTGTCACAGCTCATTTGGCATTCACAACATGCGCGATTCTTGCTTGCCAATTTCATTTAGCGGCCTCATTTCTACTCGTGCCTCTGACATTTTTCCTTACTGTCTGTCTCGAAATGGGAAAACAAGATAAATGATTTAAAAACTTGACTTTTCATTTCGTATATTAGAGGGAAACGTGCCTCACATGCATGGCCAGAAACTATTATTTCCAACAAAAAACAGGCAATTGA
>JAEIFU010004666.1:0-10608 GCA_018904235.1 Lordiphosa stackelbergi | reverse complement strand
GGATATATAAAGGGGCTATTGTAGTATTGTATTTATATCGTAAGGTCTCGCTTTGTGCATGAAAACTAATGAAAGAGATCGTTCTAAATCGAGTGAATTTGTATTTTTATACACTTGAAAAGTGTATTATAATTTTGCCCAGAAGTTTGCAACGCATAGAAGGATTCATCTCCGACCACATAAAGTATATATATTCTTGATCAGCATGACGAGCTGAGTCGATTAAGCTTGTCCGTCCGTCTGTCCGTCTGGTTCGTTTCTACGCGAACTAGTCCTAGTTTTATTATGTTTTTTTTTTTTCAATTGATCAAAATCTTAATGTAAATTCGATGCAAGTCCTCTGGGGTTCCTTTAAATCTGAACCATTGTTTTGTATCAAACTTCCCCTCTTGAGCTGTCAATAAATATTTATGCCAATGCGTAAACAAAAATAATAAAGTCAAACTTAACAAAGATGTAAAATAAAAAAGAAAACAAATTTTTTGTTGCCTGGAATAAAGCATAAATGAATTTGTTTGCTTTCAGCGCATTTGCAACAAAGATATTGAAAAGGTTCAAAGACGACGGCTGCTTGCATTGGCATTCACATATGCAAAAAGGTAAAAATATTTGCCCAACCCAAAGGAATTAGGTCAAAGGTTACCACACACACACACACCCAGCTCGGACACTGGGGTGTGGCACGCCGTCAAAAGAAAATTTTGCTACATTTTAGTATGCCGTTGCATATATGCAAAAACTTCCCCTGCTCTACCCCCACCCCAAGGCATCGAAATGCAGTTCCCTCTTCTGCTCGCGTCATGGTCTTTGGCAATTATTTTTTGGCATTTTCCAACTGCAAATAATGGTGATTTTATCGACTTTTCACTTAGTATTTCGGGGAGGCGACCAATCACAATAAAATATGTGAAACGTGAAAGAAATAAAGTGTAAAAGTGCGAAAAATTAAATTTAGATTTCAGCCAACCATTAATTATCATTTTTATCGCTTGTGTGTGACTAATTCGATTTTTATTGTGCTGCTTTTGATTTTGGGCCAAAATCAGTTGCATTTCTGGTTACTCACTTTTTGTTTGCGCTCTGAAAAAGTAACTGAAAAAATGTCACAGAAAACTTAGGAAAATTGAATTGAAAATATCTACACTGAGAAAAGAGCGTTTTACTCAGATCAAGTAGAAATAGACTCAATTATTCTTTGATTAATAACTAGGCTTAACAGCCGGCGCAGCTCGAATCATAAATTTAGTTTTATTTAAAATATTTTGTGGGCTACTAATCAGAAATGAACAAAAGGAGATTAAAGAGTAGGAGGTAGGAGTCCATACCAATCTCCTTAACAACTTAAACTACTGAACTACATAGAAACCGAAAGTTCATTACAACTTATATTTATCAAGAAATTGCAATCACGATTCGCGCTAATTCGCTTAATTTAATTTTCCTGATGATGTTGATGTATAATTAAGTACAAATTGCTGACGTCCACAGGTCTAAGCTTGTATAGTATTATACGAAATAATTAGTTAGTTCTCGATTGCACATCAGTTTTGCAAGGTGTGAACCATGGGAAATATAACTCTTACTGATATTAAAAATGTTATGCAAAATGGCATTAAACTGGATCAATACAAATTTATGCACTTTTAATTAGCATATCTATTAAGGTTCTTTAATCGATTTCATTCATCTTTTACAATGTTGAAGTAATTGCTTATTTAGATGAAAAATGTCGGGGTATGAAAACCTGTCAACTAAAGTAAACGAAGGCGGAATAGCGATATTGAGACGTAAGTCAGACGAAATATGCTTGGCAACTGAAAAATAAAAATTTACTGGCTTAACTAAAAGAATAAAAGAAAAAGTACTTTAGTTCATTCAGTTCGCTCAGGTACGACTCAAAACCCAACATACATACTTGATTTAAAATCGTTTCAGAATATACTTAAAGGTTTAATTCCATCCTGATTATTTCTTAAAGGCCCATACGCAGTTGTGCAGTAACGAAAAGTTATGTCAAAATATTGTACAAAAATATGTACGTCTGATCTCTTTTCAAAATTTTGAAATGAAAATTTGACATTACTTCTAGTAAGCCCCAATAGATTTCCGAAACAAAATAACAAACTTAACAAATATGGCTAAGTGATCAAAGGAACATAATATAAACCAGGACCACAAACTAAAGAAATAAAAGGCCAGCTAAAACCAAGCCAAACTAAATTAATTTGATCTTGACCTTCAGAATGAAATATCAAGTACGAGTCGTACTCGATTCTACTTGAAACAAGTATGAAAGTCTTGATACTTAGAATACTAAATAAAACGAAAATTCATGGATCAATCCAAGAAAGCTCTTTGCGGATCCTTAATTTATTTATTTATTCGCCAATTGAACAATGTTCTTCACTGGCTTCGCTAATTGGAATTTAAAGTATATTATTATCTAAATTTAATGCCTAAAGCTTAGTACTCAGACAAACTAAATCGTCCGCTTGCGGAATTGACAACTTATTCCGATGGGTGGGCTATCGTACGGAGCAGTGTGACTGTTCATCAAAATACCACCAAGTGTGAAACGGTCATACTGCTCTGATTTGCTTGCATTTGAATTTAGTTAATTGTTTCTGCAAATATTTAGGGATTTTTGTAGGATATATGGAATGCAGAAGTCAAGGGCAATGCAAAATCTTACCGTTGGTTTAAAATTATGCCAATCGATGATTTTTGTCGAGCCTTTGCTGCTGACATTCCGACGGGTGGGTGTCGGAAAAATTACAAACTATTTTTTCTGCTACCACCCCATCGGAATTGAATCAGTTGTTTGAGCCAGTCAAGTTAGGGGCGCTACGAGCTTACCGATGGGTATGAACGGAAATTTTAGTTTGTCTGAGTTCGACTGAGCGTAGAGGCCTGTCGGAATTTAACGAAAGCTTTCCGAAACCCTTTTTATACTCTGTACCGAAGGTACATAGAGTATATTAAGTTTGGAGTAGGTGTCCAAGTCTTAGAAATTATTTAGGCTTCGTTTTGAAAAATTTGTCTAATTATTTAATGACCTACTTCTACTATAATTATACTCTGTACCGAAAGTACATAGAGTATATTAAGTTTGTGCAAAAGTATGTAACAGGGAGACGGAATCATTTCCGACCCTATAAAGTATATATATTCTTGATCAGCATAAGCAGCCGAGTCGATATAGCCATGTCCGTCTGTCCGTCTGTCTGTTCGTCCAATCAGATCTCAGAGATGGTAAGAGATAGAGATTTGGCATGTATGGGACAAATGCTTCTTATACTTGCAGGCAGATCAAGTTTATTTTCAATTTTTGCCATGGCCCCTCCCGCCCCAGCAATTTTGAATCATCATATCTTTTGTACCTTCTAGAGATAGTTAGCCAATAGCAATATATATTGATCTGCTGAAAAAATGATAAAGATTGGATGAGCGGTTATCAAGTTATGAGCAAATAAGTAAATCACCCCCCGCCACCGCCTCCCACCCTTTCACAACCAACGCCGCACAATGTTAGAGAGAGAGAGGGAGAGAAAGACAAATATAGATGGATAGAGAGAGAGAGAGAGAGAGAGAGAGAGAGAGAGAAAGCTTAGAGATGAGCGCAGCAGCAGTGCATTCAGCTCCTTCTACAGGTACAGAGTATGTTATAGTCGGGCTTCACCAACTTTCTCACTTGTTTTTATATGGAGTTGACATCCAGCTAAAGCGATTTTGTTTGTCTGAGTACTAAGCTTAATAGTGGAAAAGTACTCTGCTAGCAAAGTTTTGTTTGCTGATTTACTGGAGTCAAATTCAAAGCGCATGCTAACGGAAAAGGAGTTAAAAAAACCTTTTTTTCCCACATTTGCGTTTTGGCCAATTTTTGAAATTGTTTATAATATTAATTTTAATTAAAATTTTTGCCAAACCCCAAATTTCGATTTGGTGGGCATGCCGATATTTAATTTCGAATTTTTTATATTGAAATCAAAAATGGAAAGTTTTAACAGTTCAGTTAATATAAGAATGACCCCTATAGGCTTATGATCACAGAGTTGGAAGGTTCTAAAATTTCTTAGGTCCACCGCACACAGACAACGGAGTGGAGAGTAGCATATCAGCTGTGCAAAACCAAACGCATAGAGCACATCTTAGCTAAGCGGATCATTTTGTATGTAAAATTCGTAAGCTCCGCTAGCTCTGCTGAGCCCCACGGTCCGTGTGCTGGGGGCCTTACTGGTACATTTAAGTTTATCTTACCTAATAATGTAAGACAATCAATGCAGAAACAATAAAAACGTAATAGTTCTTCTTTCTTATAAAGCGGAGAGATGAACCAGGTCACATCTACAAAGATATGCCACTAACGGATCAGAAAAAGTAAGCGAAAGGAGCGCAAATTTTAGAAACTTTTAGAAATTCTACTTAAAAATCAATTAAATCGAAATCATATTAAGTATGAAACTTGAAGCGAAAAAGAAAATTAATTCCGAGAGCAAGTTTGAAACAAAACTAAGAAAATCTCTCTCACTAATACAGTCAGGCTAAATGGATAGAACTTATAGAACTTGTGACATGAGCGAGCAGATGCTGAATTGCGTGTCGATGGGCCAAGTTTTTATACCCTGTACCCATTAAAAATGGGTAAAAGGGGATCATGAAGTTGTGCAAATGTATGTAACAGGAAGACGGAAACATTTCCGACCCTATAAAGTATATATATTCTTGATCAGCATCAACAGCCGAGTCGATTTAGGCATGTCCGTCTGTCCGTCCGTCCGTCTGTCCGTCTGTCTGTATGAACGCGTCGATCTCAGAGATGGTAAAAGATAGAGGTTTGACATGTATGGGACAAATGCTTCTTTTATCTGTTCTCAGATCAAGTTTGTTTCAAATTTTGGCCACGCCCCCTCCCGCCCCTGCAATTTGGAAAAAACGGTATATCTCCCACAGTTTTGAAGATAGACGATTCGTACTTTCTAGAGATAGTTAGTAATTAGCAAAATGAATTTGCCAAAGAAATGATAAAAATCGGATGAACGGTTCAGAAGTTATGAGCAAAAAAGTGAACCAAGCCCCCCCGCTACCACCCCACCCTAAAAAAATGTTGCATCCTTTTCGGATGGTCACCTTAAGGAACGCAGGAGCACTGTTAAACATGTTTTTTCATGAGTAACTAGTCTATCGAAGTCGGTTAGAGCCGACTTTAACTTACGCTCTCGTTGTCAATTGTACAGGGTATATTGAAGTCGGGCTACTCGACTGCAACGGTCTTACTTGTTTAAAGAAAGAATCGGGAAGTTCTTCAAAAAAGCGATCAGCCTTTATTGTTTCGTGGTTTGTGTCCTGTATTAAAAGTTGTGTGTAAAAAAACTAATGACCTCGAGCCGGCTTGCTAGTTTGAAAATGAAAAAGGTCGTTAAAAAAGTAGCATGACATATTTGTAAGATGCTGATTTTTTGGTGTCAAAATGAGTTTACATATCCAACTGAAGTCAATGAAGGGCATTATTGCAGCAATCCTTTTTTGGATTGAATAAAGTTTAATGTCGATCTTAATTTAATCTCAAGTATTTTGGATTTCGAGATCAAATCAAGTACGAATATCGAGCTTAAATCAATGTCGAACCCTTTTGAATTCAATCCGAACGAGGTATCAAAACGAGCTCGAATTACTAGATAAAAGATAGATTACCAGCTAAAATTAAGGTCTCCTATGCTAAAATCGGGATCAAGAAAAGAATTCAGCGATTGAAAAATCCGTACTCAAGGCAATCCTCTCGAAGTTGGTTTGATTTAGTTCAGGATTGACCGATTTCTGACTTCCTTTGGGATTGATTATAGTCCGGATTGCGGATTTTATTTCCGTAGGCAGGAGAGTTATGTATCACCTACCTAGAAACCACATAAAAAATCAGGTCCGTAGGAATTCTCTGCAATATCAGCGATTCATTGCAGTTTCAGTTTTGCTTATCATTGCTTTCGGCCCTGATGTCTGCTGGACCCTTTTTTGGGCTATTGTTAAGTTTTTGCCTCGTGCTTATAACTGTTAAGTTTCTTGCCAAGTTTCCAAAACTTACGGACTTAGAATCGGTGATGTTGATAAGCGTTCGCATTTCGAGTTCAAATTTTGTTTTAAAGTGACAAATATATCTTAAAGAACTTACATCACGGAAAACTGGAAGATACCTGATGTGAAGTTTTCTCTTTGTATTTGTAAAAAAATTGGATTAATTTGTACATTGACAAAACAATTTATTCAAATTTCAAATCTAGTTCCATAATGCTAAGTACGTGCATTCAGTTAAGTAATGGAATGACCCATGTATCTGAAAACTGACCCCTTTTCAACCCTGCCCTCTTGGCCTTAGCAAACACATTGAAACATTTTGGGCAAACCCACAACCCGGTCCAGCCTGAGATGCTGCCGCTTTGGCCTGGAGATCAACAAAAAGTTTAACCCCTTAATTTTGATGGTCAGTTTTTTTTTTGTCAGTTTTGTTTTGAAAACATTTGTACTTTTTATGAAATATTTTTTTCTCCGTTAAATTCGCAAGCAAACATATTAAAATGTCAAAGCGGACAAATGTCAATGCTCGGGGCCAGTTGGCGGCAATTATTTGATTATGCTCTGCAGCTAATTGTGTGTTTTTTCTTCTTCTTATTTTCTCCCTGGAAATGCATTTTGATTTTGCAAACGGCAGCAGTTGGACGTTCGTGATCTGGTTGACATTTTACAAGGCGGTTCACTTTTGTTTTTTAATTAGTTGGCAGAGCAAATGAGCCAAATGTTAAGCCCACTTGGGTGGGCTCCAACTCCTCCCCCTCTTCCTGCTTCACCTCCAGCTTGGTCTCTTGGCTGATTATCGACGCGAGTTTCGCTTAGATCTTTGCCGTCGATTAAGCTGCTGCTTAATGCCATTAACATGATTAAGTGACTGTGGCAGCTCCCCATGGGGAGATTGTCTTTCAGTTTCATTCATAATTTTTTATTTAACCGAAGTAATTGAACAATTGAACTCTGATCTGTTTAAGATTATGTGGGAAATCTAGGTTTAAATACTCAAAAAAAAAAACCAAACTTAAAAACACAAAAGTTTGGTATCCTGTTTGACGGGCTGACGGGCGATTCCTTTATGGGGTGGCTTGGCCAGTGTCAAAGGTCAAAATGGACGAAAACTTCTCATGGGTCACAAAAAACTCGTTTTACTACCAAATTTCAAATGAAATTTTTTAATATGACCTTTGAACTTAGCCAAAAAATAAGTTCGGTGGGAAACGGGCCGCCAGCTGCATTCTTACGAAAACCTTCTCCTTACTTTTGTTCTGCTTTTATCAAGCTCCAAAGATAACGACAACCAACAAATTTGCTTTAGCGGCAATCTAAAAAAATATTTCAGAGCTATCCACAGATGTTGGTTATTTGCCCACCAGATGCTGTTGTAATACAACGAGTCCCAGAAATTTCTCACCGAATTTATTTTTATGAATGAAGTCACCTGAAATTGGACGAGAGGAAGTGCGAGTATGCGTAATGCAGTAATAAGTCAACAATAAGTCAAAATGTAAATGAAATGAGCCCCGAAGTTTATCAGCAAACAAATATTTGAGATGATAATAATGATCTGGGTCGGATGAGACAACACAAGCCACTGTGATTTCGTTGCGACTTCTCTGGACAGAGAGCAGTAATTACATAGTTGTACCTACGAATGTAAAGGTGAAAAATGTTGTGGGAACTGAAACGATTGTTTGGGAGATTACTAAAAACGGAAGGTGAAGACAAGGTGGTGAGATAAGGGTGGTTCCGTTCACAGTTTTATTGACCAAATCAGTGCAGAGAAGAAGTGGTTGTATTTATAGAAATTTCATAGCACAATTTTTATTACAATAGCTTTACCGCACATGTTAATGGAAAATGAATCGGAATGAAAAGCCCGCTAAGCAAAGTCGACTTAAGTATAAAGTTTTCCAACCAACAGTAACTCTAATCAAGTGCCATGCTGCGGAAATATAAGGATTCGATCAAATTTGATGATGTTGAACGAATGTTTACTTTCTTTGTTAAAAAGCTGTTTATTATTACTTACTTATTTCCTAGTGCTACAAGTTGTTTGAAACTTATGATTAGGCACTAGTCACAGCCGGGCTTCCAACACTATTCACGTACACTCTGAGTTGTCACCTTACATACAGGGTTTGTGCGCGCACCGACTGGATTCGGTAGAGGGCGTTCCTAGCTAACGAACGAGCGGGTCAGTTGTCAAACTGTAAATCTAAGATAGAAACGTTTGATATGATCAAGCAGGCTTACCCAAATGTTGCTTTAGCAGGAAATGGTGTGTTTCGGCGGCACCAGGCCTTTTAGGAGGGCCGGGAAGAGGTCGCCGATGAAGACCGAGTTGGAAGACTTTCGACAAACACCAACAATGTGACTCGTGTGCGCAAAGTTTTGTTAAATTTACCAAAATCTGTGGTTCATGACATTGTGACGGAGCATTTGAACATGCGCAAGGTGTGCGCGAAGATGGACCCAAAAGTGAACTTGAAGAGTGACTTCTTGTGAATAGCTACCTGACAAAGGCCGGCATCCCAACGCTTCCGCTTAGATGTGGCCACTGGTTTTTTTTATTTCCTCGCCTTAAAAATCCGATGAAAGAGCAAGCATTTTAAGACGACAGAGGGGATTCAAGAGGAATGGACCGCGGCTCTCAAGGGCTATGCCGGAGAATGCTTCAATGTTGTGAAGTCTCTATTTTTTTAAATCGACTCAGCCTACAAAACCCTGAAGGTGTTCAATTTTGATACAACTTGGTGGAATTATGATAAAACATAAAAACCTAATAAATACCAAGTTTGGAGACGATAGTATTGAAAATAAAAATGTGTTTTTTTTCTAGAACTTGGTTGGAACCGATCGTTTCAATGACAGCCATCTACTATAGTTATCCGATATAAATCAAACTTTGCCAAATTATGTAAAAGCTTATGAAATTAACAGGGTTCGTTAATTAGGCTGCCTTCACACTGTTCAACACATGACCCATGGTAAACTAGTTGTCCTGATTTTTGTTAGGTTTTAAATTTGAATAGCTTGTCAAATTCATAGAATTTCATGGGGAAATTAGGCCTACTAGATATAATGGGCCATGTGTCGAACAGTGTGAAGGCAGCCTAGCACACAATGACAAAACATCGAGTTCTAAACAAAGTAGGAAACAGTAAGCATTGATTTTTCCATTGTTTTTGAAAGAAATGTTCAAAATGTTTTGAACAGTGTTCCATACAATTTTTCGTCAAAATAACGAACATTGTCTAATAACACTTTAAAACAAAGTGTGTTCTAATACTAACATAGTTAACAAATAAAAAACATGTTTATTTACATTTTGAACATTTTACATTTCGACACTTCGCTAATACTTCTAGAAATATAAGAGAAAGGCAGCATAACGGAACTGTCAAAAAAGCAAACATAAAGACAGAGCAGAAAATATCGCGCAAGGGAAATATTTAAATTCACTCAAACAGCACCATATTTGAATAAACATAATATACTCAAAAGGGCATTTAATTTGTTTTCTGGGTGGTTGCATTTTAACTAGTGTTAGTTATTTTTGGTCGTTTTAAAGGATTAAAAGCAGGGTTTATCAAGACGAGCGACGGCAAACTAAAAGCGGAGCAAGCCAGTTCCGGCCTGCAGGCCGGCGACTGAAAAGCAATTTGCGCTCTGGGCATGCGTTCGACTCGCGCCGGTGTGAAGACCCAAATGAGGTCCCTGCGGGCCAGGCGTGGCCTTCGTAGATTTAAGGACTCATCCGATTCGGTAAAGTGGCTTGAAACATTCTTAATGCACTATTTTATATTCTTCACCATACACTTTTCAGTCTTGAATCACTGTTTTATTAATATATACTGGTTCTATGGAGATCCTTGAGCTAGAAATACCCTGATGCTTTCAGAAAAATTTTACGATTTCGTCACTTAATCGCCAAACTAGTTGCTCGAATTTCGCCAATCAAAAACTTCGCCGATATTAAACTGGCGACGTATGAGTCCGTGAATTGAAAAATGAATGGGAAATGTCGCTAGAGATAAGAGCTGCCTTCCAATGAACCAATTTTTTGAATATTCTGTGACTTTTTTAGAATGTTTTTGTGGAATCTCTTACAGAATTTGAATTAAACTCTTATCTGAAACAATTTTGTTTCCTAGCCCTCCCAAAATTCCACAAGCAGCAAAATATCTTTTTTACAACAACATAAATTTGTCGATACAACTGCTTTTTGCCACATGAAGTGTTGCAGAACGAATTAGAATAAAACAGAATCGATTACACAAAGTCGCGAATTTGGAGCACTTAAAAAACTGAATTCGTACGAATTTGTTAAAATCTCTAATCGCAAAAGTATGCGAAAGCCGGAGCACAGCTGTTAATTTAAATTTGTAAGGGAAGTTCAGTTTGCAGTTTGCGGTTTTGATTTTTGAGTTTTTGTTTTTGTATTTTATGTGTGTGTTATTTACGAACCCTGGAAATTTATTAGCATGAAGTTAAGAGACTTTAGCTAAAAAACAAAAAAAATATTTTTTCTAGTTGCACAGTTTCAGTTCA
>JAEIFU010004665.1:0-10629 GCA_018904235.1 Lordiphosa stackelbergi | reverse complement strand
ATCCTGATGTCACCAAACAATTCATAAAATATTGGTTCAACAACAATTAATAATTCGTGCTTGGTTCCACTAGGATGCTTAGGCGAAAATGCTTCAAGCACGCAACAAAGTTTACAAGAAAGATAGATTGTCGCATTCAAGGAAAAATAGTCGGCTTAACACCATGACTGATATATTTCACATAGCTAGATTCCTCGGATCCATTATTTCGAGTGTTTCTCTAAAGGAAAGAGAAAGAAAAAATAAAAAAAGGCCTTCTCAAAAGTAAAATGAAAACGATCTGCAGTGCGATTCTGATGACGATGAGGATATTTATAATATTGAATTGGATGAAGAAGAAAATTGCATTTAAAAAATAAGTAAGTAATTAAATAGAGCAGGAAATAATATATATTTATTTTAAATCTACTATCAATCAGTTTGCAGGGGCGGTGTGGGGTGGTCGTGACCCAAAGCCCAATTTTTTTTCACAAATTATTAATGCCATAACAATAAAATGTGTGAAGTTTAAACCATGTAACTCAATTTTTCGACTTTATGCCAAAAAAAACGGCATCTGGACCATAGTGCACTGGAAGCTCAATTAAGAAGCAGAATACACATCTAAGCTTGGTCTAATCATCTTTAGTCGGCCAAAACCATCTTTATCGGCCTGATCATCAGGGTTCAGCCCTAACCAATTTTGCGGCCTTAACCAACTTTTCGGCCCTAACCTACCGTTCGTACATAACCAACCAAGCGTCCATATACACTAACAATACAGTGAAACCTCAGCCGAGTGAACAACCTCAAGAAGAAGCCTTTTACCTCGGGCCTGTCCATATGAATTGCGTCCTTATCTGGTGCTGAGTAACCTCAAAGATCCCGCCCGAGCTGTTTCCATGGATTTATATAAAAAGCTGATGAGTGAAATTTTCTAGAGTGTTTGAAATTCAATTATCGTTTTCATTTTCTTTTGTGTTTATTTTTATTTGATTCTTAAATTTGCTTTCTAACTAAAAATGAGAACATAAGTGAAAACAGAAAGAAACTCAAAAGTATGGTTCTATAAAAAGAGAGAAATAATAAGAAATGAAAAGAAATGGAAACATGCAAACAGGTAGAAATGCATATATCTAATTTAACTTTTAGTTACAGGATTCATCCACGGGAGATCGATCCTTCGTCGCGGGAAATTTAAGTGAGTGTTTTAAGAAAATTATTATTTGCCCACATACATATAAAAGTGAAATATGCATTTATACATCTTGACCTGGTTTAATATTGAGTTTTCGTTCTTTTGCTCGAAGAAATCAAGTCTAAATTATCTTGCTGTTTTCAAATTTTTAATTTAATTTTTTAAAAAACAAAAATAATGAATTCTAAAATCAAAGAAAATTAATTGGTACAGTAAACCCCCATTATGAAAGACAGAATTGAAACGAATTTGAAATAAATTAAATTAAATTAATTAAAAATTGTTTTAAAACAAACCGAAATTGGATCAGAAAGTAAATTAAATTAAAGCATTGCATAAATTTAAAGTAAATTGAATATGAGGAAAGGAAAGGCTTAGAAGAATTAAAAGGAATTTAAAATTTATTATTATAAAACATATATGTACCTACTCATCTAATCCTTAATTTAAAACACAAATATGTTCCTTATTAGTATTTAGTCCCCTACTTTCGTATTATCAAACTATTATCGTACTCCAAAATGGAATCCTTATGTTATCTCAAATGTAGTCTGAACTCAAGCTAACGTTCTCGCCGTCGTAGGGTATTTTCCGAAGGGATCACCCAGATGCATTCTGAGGCCGGTGATCAAAGGTAGGGCGGGCAATATGCGACCACGATTCCACCTGTGGCTTCGCACACCAAAACTCTCACACTCTCTCTCTCTTTCCTCTTTTCTTTACTTCTTCAACTCTTTGTAATTGATCTCAAGACGTCTGTTATCTACCGATCTTATCTTCTCTAGCATTGTTATTTTGTCGCAGCACGTTATTATTCTAATCATATTAATGTAACAAAAAACATATTGGTATCAGCAAGACCTCCACCCCCAAGGCCGACGAGCTAGAGCCGGATATCATGACGTGCAACTGCTCGATACCTTTGTCTGTGCTTAGCGGAATATTGGTTACACGCTACACTAGCAGCCCTATTTAACGTACAAAGGTCAGGATTTTTGTTGGTTCGCATCTCTAACGAAGCCTCTACTGAGTTTACAACTCCCCTAGCAGCCCTATTTCCCGTACAAAGGTCAGGATTTTCGTGGGTTCGCATCTCTAACGAGGCCTCTACTGAGTTTACAACTCCCCTAGCAGCCCTATTTCCCGTACAAAGGTCAGGATTTTCGTGGGTTTGCATCTAGCCCTATTTCCCGTACAAAGGTCAGGATTTTCGTGGGCTTGCATCTCTAATGAGGCCTCTACTGAGTTTACAACTCCCCTAGCAGCCCTATTTCTCATACAAAGGTCAGGATTTTCGTGGTTTCGCATCTCTAACGAGGCCTCTACTGAGTTTACAACTCCCCTAGCAGCCCTATTTCCCGTACAAAGGTCAGGATTTTCGTGGGTTCGCATCTCTAACGAGGCCTCTACGAGTTTACAACTCCCCTAGCAGCCCTATTTCTCGTACAAAGGTCAGGATTTTCGTGGGTTCGCATCTCTAACGAGGCCTCTACGCTCCCAGTCCTCCAGCTAGGCTGACTCTCGGCACGGTCCTAATGACATCTTAGTCCGGCCCGTGGTGAGATGGAAAAGGGGTAGGTATTGTGTGTGTGGCTACTTATAGCAGGCGTCTACACAAGCGCCTCGTTGGTGCACTGCGGCGTGACACCTGCTGGCTGTCCGGGAATACTGCTTATTTGTGGCGTTAACCCACTTATTCCCAGCTCCGTTCTGGAATATAAAGTCCCTAAAGCCTTGGCGTTAGCTGGTCTGCTCTTATCCCTACTTAAGCCAATTGAATGATTGCTCATTTCCTTACATCCAATCTAAATTAATTAAATAATTAACGCCAACATTCTTGGGCAGGCTTGGTCACTTCAAATTAAAGAACTTAATTACTCTCAACTAAATTTCAAGAGCAGCCCACCCTCCCCCACCCCAAAACCACGACTTCAGATTCACGCTTTGACAGTGGCAATTCCCACAAGCTGACAAATTCTCATCAAAATTTCACAGCCACTTGGGAAGGCAGAAAAGCGCAAAATGTTTATTGTGTGTTTTCATTATTTCATTCAATGGTCAAAGTACAAAAACAAAAAAAAAAGAAGCAAACGCCTAGGACATCCGCATCCATTAAATGGGGACACTTGGGCACAGCCCAGTGGACTGGCAGCTTGGAATGGGGCGCGAAAAACCTTAATGAACTACATAGAAATGCCCGTTTGTCTGTGTGTGTGCGTACCTATGTACATACAATTTATATGCTAACTAAGTCATGTAGCTGGACAAGCATTCTGGGATTCTGGGACTGAAAATCTCAAGGGCATATTTCCGGAAATAAATAAATAAATTTCTCAAAAGGCAAAAGCAATGACTTAAAGCTGTTGCGTCCGGGCCACAGAAATTCTTTAAAATTTTAATGTTACCCAAAAATGTATATATACAATATTTACATTAGAAAACACACAAACACAGAGACATAAAATGTTTTCTCATAAATTTTGTATCTTCAGAGGTTTTGAATTTAATTTAAAATTAATTAAAAAGTACAGTCCATAAATCTGAATGTGGCCACAAGAAATGCAGGGCGGGGCGATTAAAGTGCATAGAAAATTGAAATCGTTGGAGAAATAATAAGAGAAGATGAAGGGATCCCATTTTGTGCAAATATTTTTATGTTTGGTAATGCTTTCATGGGCTTCAGGGGACTCCCGGTACGAACGAAGCTCTTTACGACGATAAATCCGATTGTTTATCGTTGGGATAAACTCAATAGCAAAAAATAAAACTAATTTTCAACGAAATTTGGACTATGATTTCTGATATATAAAAAACATATTCCCACCCTCTCTTCCCCCTCTCTCCCCACTCTTCCCACACCAATTTTGCCCACCCACTTTCACTGTTCCCCATTGTTAACCCTGTGTTAAGTAACCGTCAAGTCACTGATCAAGTCACTGTCTAGTCACTGTCAAGTCACTGTCAAGTCACTGTCAAGTCACTGTCAAGTCACTGTCAACCTGTCAAGTCACTGTCTAGTCACTGTCAAGTCACTGTCATAGCTGTCAAGTCACTGTCAAGTCACTGTCAAGTCACTGTCAAGTCACTGTCTAGTCACTGTCAAGTCACTGTCAAGTCACTGTCAAGTCACTGTCAAGTCACTATTAAGTCACTATCAAGTCACTGTCTAGTCAAGTCAAGTCACTGTCAAGTCACTGTCAAGTCAGTGTTTAGTCACTGTCAAGTCACTGTTTAGTCACTGTCAAGTCACTGTAAGTCAACTTCAAGTCACTATCAAGTCACATAAAACCATCAAAAGTCTTAAGCACGGTACGAGTACTCTTAAAGGGTTTACTAAATTCATAGATAACATGTGGGGAACCTAAATTACAAATTAGAAATACACAAGTCAGAAAAGGGCCAGACCAAGATCAATGTCTCACGTGCGCTTATTTTCGGCAAGGGGAAAATATGGGAAAATTTACCAGCGCTATGAGTACTCTGATAATGCTTCACACAGAATGTCATGTTCAAGTAGATACGTTAAAGTCACAGTACCCTGTACACACTGAAAAGTGGATACGAATCAATGAGCCTGCTGTTGGCCGACTAGAGCCCCCCAGGAGACCGGAGTCTCGCGGTTAGCCATTTGAAAAGCAAACTTTCGGACTTGGCAATTCCATATGATATAGAACTCCACGTCGAGGCTCAATTCAAAACTCAGCGGGCCCCAGGGCTTGGTTCAGAGGATAAGGACTGGGGTCGGCATAGTTACGCCCGTTATGATGAGGACATCATCATGCCCTTTCGGGACGAAGGTTACCACAACATTTTGAGACATAACTTCCATATGAGCGCCAAGAGTTTAATTTGCCCTTGAGTTGACGTAAAACGAAACATCCTCTCCAGCCGAAAAACAATCAAATATTGTGCTAAAACTAATCAAAAATGTAATAAATTTTCAACACAAAATAAAAAAAAACTTTTAGGTGTTCACCAGCCCGCGTAAAAGAGTAATTGTGTAAATTTACGCGACGCAGCTATTGAGCACCCCTAAAAGGTTTACCCTCGTAATTTTTGGTGTAAATCAGCTGTTTTTGACAGGCTGATAATATTTCTGTCACTTGTGTGTGTCAAAGTTTAATACGTATTTTTAAAGCATTGATTGTAGGTGTACAAATCAAGCTAAATAGAAGCATGAAGAAAAATTAATACAAAAAAAAACTTAAGATTTGGACCAGGATGCTGTCGGTGAAGTCGTAGACGACCTAATGGAGGATCTTACTGCAATTGCATGGTGGCGGCGAGGAACCAAGTTCTGTGTGCCCAAATAAGTCAACTGGCGAACCAATTTCCTACCATTTTTCAAGACCAATGGGTCCGTGCGGCCCCATGCTTTATGTCGACTGCATTTCGACCCCAAATGGAACTTTAGTTGCAGGTAGCACTTTTCTGTTTGGGGTAGTTTGGAGAAGCTGCATCAGTAAGGAAAACTACAACTATGATTACAGTAGGTGATGACGGCTCTCTAGGTGTTGTTACAGGCAGAGTGTAAGGAGCTATTTTAAGGAAGATGTCTCAATATATTTACTGGCCAGATGCAGTTAATCTTACAAAAAAAATTTAATTATTGTAGGTGTGACCGCATATTTTTAAGAGAAAAATCTCAAAATGGCGTGATATCGAGTATTTTTTGTCGATACTTTGAATAATTTTTCAACACTTCAACTGTTTACACATTTTACACTTTTACGCTGATTCTTTAAACATACCCCAGGGCAGCAAAAAGTGCGTAATTTTTTCTTATGTGATTTGTTGTTGTGGCGTAAACTTTTGGAGTTTACGCTTTTCGCTTTACGCTTTTACGCGGGCTGGTGAACACCCTAAATTTTGGGAAAAAAAAAATAAACATCATCCATTAGCGTGGCGCAGGCTCAGCACGAAATTCCTGACCTTTGTACAAAAAATAGGGAGCTAGGAGAGCTGTGAACTCAGTGGGGGGCACAATAGACCAAAAAAATTGACTATCAAGTCACTGTTAAGTTTTTCGCACTGAATTTACAAATGAACCTCAGGGCAGCCACACTTCCCAACCCCACTTCCCACCCACTTTCCACCCACATCCCACCCACTAGGGATTTGGATTTTCCTGTTACAAGCCGGAACGAGCCCCGTCATGGGAAGTACCGAACAAAAAGACCGGTGCAGAACCAATTTTTCTAGCCGAACCTGAACCCGAACCGAAGTAAAATAAAGTCGAAAAGGGTTCGGTTAAAAAATATGTTTCTACTAAATTTTTTCTAGTATTAATAAATTTCAAATACACGTAAATATAAATGCATAGAAAAACTAAAACGGCCCACGCGTTCCAACAAAAAGTTCTAACATTTCTAAATTCAATAATTTTCTGCAACTGAATCTTGGGATCCAAGATAATAAACGTATTGCTGAATTGTATAATCGTCAAAAGAAACTAATAAATAAAAACATAATGATCTGTACTCATGGTTCATCTTCTAATGAAATTCAATCTTTCGTTAAACCAAGAAGAATAATGGGAAAGTGACAAATAATCAACGTAAACTTACTGAATTGTATAATCGTCAAAATAAACTAATAAATAAAAGCTTTGGAAAGATTCTCTCCATGTTCAAACTTCTGATGAATATTACATTTTCGTTTAACAGCAAAAAAGTTATGAAAAAGTGACAAATATCAAGTCGGTAAACTACTTTTTGATTCTCTTCACGAAATTTAAAGAGTCGAATAATTCTAATATTTATGAATAATCAAAGCTCTGGAAAACTATTAGTGTAACTGACGGCAAATCATGATACTTTAGCAGGACACCAAGCCGAAATAAACAAACATGCTTGAGTAATTCCGCAAAGCTGAGCTTACAACTAAATGCGCGGAGCGGTGTTATATGTCAAGATCAGCCTTAAGTTTTTTCGTCAGTTCATCATTCAGACACATGTGTGCGCGCGCCCTTAATGATTAAAATTAAGAAGTAATTTTCAATTTAATCTTGTCCAAACTACCGACAAAACAAAACTTTTCGTAAACCCTCGGTTCGAACCTGAACCTTGGTACACCAATCTTTAGAACCCGCTCCGTGAACCCGAACCTAAAATGTTTCACGGGTTCGAGCCCCGGAGTGAACCCCTTCCGGTTTTTAGGAGGCTTGCAGCCCTGGTTACAAGTTTAAAAAATTTTATCCGTCTCGAAGGACCATTTGGTATTTTTTGGTTTCGCCCATACCCTTTTGAAATCTAGTTTTCCAGGTCCAATTACAAGATTACACTGTCGGAAGGGAGAATAGAGGCTCCACTGTCGGACATGGCTATATCGACTCGGCTGTTGATGCTGATCAAGAACATATATACTTTACTAGCTGAACCCTTCGCGACTTTGTCCGCGTCCAAGAATTTAAGATATTGTGTAGTTTCCCTGCAGAAAACATACCTCTCCCGCACGACCACATATTAAATGAAGAATGTGCATTTCAGAGCAGCATCAGCACTGTTCAATTATAATTCAATTCAAAGTGGCTTTCCCGATTTTTTCCCACCCGCTCACCACTCTTTCCCCACCCTCCTTTCCATCTTCCACCGCTCTACACACGCATTCTAACACATGTAGCAGCTGTCATCTGTCTCAGAGAGCCATGGCATATTTGTAAAACACACATACCTAATCATGCTCTCTCTCTCTAGCACTCTTAGCAAAAGATCTTAGTCAGTCGTTCGCTCTCTGACTCACTCTTTCGCTCTCTGAGCAAAACAGCTTAGTCCACACCATGTTCTGAGCGCTACAGCCGTTATGTGCCCCATACTAACTTTTCATTTGCGTTTTTACCTACTTCGCGGTGAAATTTTCCAAATTTTCTTTCTTAGTGCACGCCTGCATAACTTAACGAAAGTCTATGCCAAATCTTAAATCTGTAGAATAAGCAGTTTTGGCTGTGTGTTGATAATATGTCAGTCTGTCAGTCGGGCCTTCAGATTTATAATATACTTTATTTTCCCTGTTACCTACTTTTGCACAAACTTAATATACTTTGTGTACCTTTGTTTAATGCTTGACCTGCAGCTCTCTGTCTGCACTCTAAAATGATCAGCTTAAGAGAATCGTAAATGTTTATGTTCTTATTTCGCTCTTGCCAATTGCCCCAAAATGCTACCATAAACCAGAACAAAGACTTTCGGGCTGACAAATATTATCAGCAGCCAATTTGGTAGACAGTTGTAAACTCCATTCTTATGGCTCAATAACCAAATCCGTAAACGTATCGGTCCCCAGAGCCAGATGTACGGAAATACTCGTACATTTCGTTTGCCATTGCCTGTATTTTTTTTCTTTTTCACGCCTTGTTTGCACATGGATATTGATAGTGCTTCAATCTGAGGAAATAATAAATAAATGAGCCTAACGTCAAGGCTCATGTCGTTGCTTCTCCTCCTCCTCCCCCTCCCCCGCACACACACACCCACACACACGGTCTCTTACCTCTGCTGAAACTCATACGACATTTGCTTTTTACTCGCAGTTTCTTCTGCTTCCCATTTTCTCCACCGTGTGTGTGTGTGTGTGTGTGTGTGACGTATACGCAATGTGTGCCAACGACAACAGGCATTTGCAACTGACAGACTGCACTGCCTATGACGACTGCTCTGGGCCTTGCCTGGCAGCAGCTCTTGTTTGTGTTTTTTCTTATGTATTCCCCAGTCTCCCATTCTTCCATTCTCAATTTGTGGACAATGTTGTGCAGTTTTAACTTACAAATTTCTTATTGCAATGCAAATTAACATTTACCCTCAGCACACACACTCGCACACACACACAATCGCACGCTCATTTGTAAAATTTCATTAACATGACGCATACGCCTCGTGGTCTGCGTTGTCATTAAGTAATCTGTTTCATTCGATGCTCGACTGCTACCTGCCCGTAAAATGCATTAATCAACTGTCTGGCAATTTACTCCGCATACGCAGGCAAAAATTGTAATTCATATATGTGCCCCCATTATACATATTTGTACGTGTACGGCGTATGGATGCTTTTAACCGTTTTTGTGGGCAATGGCGTGCAAAAAACAGGGGCTCCAAACAGCAGACTGTTTAACCCCTGCTGACGGTTTTTTGGTTTTTTTTCAGGCATATTTCAGCGAGTTAACTTTAAAGGGTGATTCGCTTAGAGAGCCGATTTAGCTTGTAAAAGCCCTGCTTCTTATCTCTTAAGTCAATGGAAAGTTTAGCGTTAGTTTTAGAGAAGAGTATACACTAGCAGAAAACTAGAACGAATAATAAAACAAACGAAATATTCGCTCTTTAATTTTCAAGCATTTTCGCTCTTGGAACCGAGCTAAATTCATTCTCAATTTGGTTCTTATAGACAAGGGGATTGAGGGGAAGCAAACTTTGAGAGAATAGCGTTGAATGAAGAATGTCGGGATCAAAAATTCTCTCTTCGATCAAGAATTTCGTCCTTGGATCAAGGTTTTTCACTCTTACCGTACTTTTGAGTACGAATGCTCTTGATTCAAGAGTGAAATTCTCTATTTTTCTCTGAGTGTAGAGACAGAGCCCTGGAACCGCAATCGATAGAGAGGGAAGTGTCACGCATATGTGATCGACACGTCGATGACGGGCGATGACTATTTGACATAGATTGTCTTGTTTAATAAAGAATTGTCTGAATTTTCAATTTACTGATTGGAGGATGGATTTCTACAACGAGTTGACCAAAGTACCTTCTGTTTTCGTCTCTACCCGCTCAAAGCAAAGAGGACCGAAATCTCTACTATACTTTAGGAATTTAATTAACAAAAGTTAAAGAAGTGATCTGAGACATCGTTCTTTTCTCATTCATTTCCATAAAAAATTACCTTAAAGTCATGAATGCGTTTCTTCTCAAACTTAATTGAAAGACATTTTTATATATCTGGCTCGAGGTCTCGTTATGCTTGCACATAACTTTAAAAACAGAAACACAACACACCACAAAGAAGGCTAGTTGGTATTTCTACCAAATCATCAGCGATCTTTGCCCGTTCTGCAGTCAACCAACAGCTGTCTGTTAAATTCGTTTGGGAATTCCAACGTGACTTAACGGCAAAAACCTGCACTACGAGACATTAAAAAACCCCTTTTTGATTGCATTTGGGCATTTTTTAACAGGGGTGAGAAAATTTCCCCACTAATACAGAAGGGCCGATAGGGGCATACACATACACAAAGCTTATATCAACTTGGCGTTGTCTATTAGTGTCGGGTTTTGTTATAAAGCCGCCATTGGAACTCCCAAACGCTTATGAGACTTACAGAAGATAGGCAAAACTGTACAGTTAACCAAGCTCCTTTGTGGTGTGTCCACTTTTTAAAGTTAAAAATCAATATAGGGCCGATTTCACATCTTCTACATAGAGCTATCTGTCACATAAACTAACAAATAACAGTAAAATCGACTTT
>JAEIFU010004664.1:0-10631 GCA_018904235.1 Lordiphosa stackelbergi | reverse complement strand
ATACATACTAGAGAGCTGCACGAGTGATTCCGGCATCGTATGATTACAGGTAAAAAGTACTCATTTTTGAGTACAACGATGCGGAGTGGGTAATCAAGTAATCGTTTGTATGATTACGAGTATTTTTCATTACTACTCGTGAGTATTTTCCGAATAATACTCGTAGCATCGTCTTACAAATTTAATCGTAGTGAGGCAAGTATTTTAATTATTATGCGAGGTTTGTTCAAAAAGAATCGCGAATTTTGTGTTTTTTAAAAATTATATATTTATTCATTATGTGCAGCTTAGGGATCTCCATGGTAATAAAACCGTTAAATACGATCACACAAACAACATGATTATGACAATACTGAACCGCGATAAACACCATGGATGATCAATGCTAAAGAACATAGCCAAGATCATAATAAATGTTTCAAACCACTTTCCGTGACTGACAAATCATTAAATCGCGGAAAAATACCATAGAGGATTTAAATGGTAAGAAAGCCAAATTAAATTTACTCCCAGTCAAGTGGAAAATCAAGCCAGGATCAATGCATAAACGCAATTTGCAGATGGGGGATCTCCATCGTAATAAAACCGCTAAATTCTTAAGAAACTGATTTTCAAGGCCACAAATAATCACACAAAACTACATTACCACGATTATGACAATAAAGATATAATTTTTATTAAATAAATTAAATATAATTTATATAGTACAAAAAGAATCAGGAAGATTTGGGTGATGTTTGTAATACTCAGTATACTGTTTTTGTATAATAATAATTAATATTAACAAGTGAGTCGTGTAATCTGTATAATGTTTTGCAGTGCCTTTTAAGTAGAGTCGTTTTCATGAGAATGTAGGAATAATATGGCATCCACATTTTCGCCTTTTAAGTTGGTCCTGCCAAAGACATTAGAATATGAAGATAAGTAACGCCATACGATTTTTTTTGCACACGATTTTTCGGGGTTGGCTTTTCAACTGGCTTTTGGTACTCTTAAAATTAAGTGTGCTAACGTATTCTCAAGCATTACTTAAAGAAGCTAGTGCATTCTATTTTTAGACTTTTACGCTCTCAACTTTGTGTGATCGGAGAGAGCGCGATTTTCGTCGCCACCAAAAAATAGCTGCATAGTGCAAAACCAATATATGGCCGTTCGGCATCTTAGAGATTATATTGGTCTTTGGTCCTGCCGTCTTCCAATACTCGGTTTGCCGAAGTGAAACATCTTTCGCTGGACGCGCTGGATGCTGGGATGCATAAAATGCGCATATTTATTAAAATACTTCAATTTTGTCTACTACCCACCTGATTTTATTTTATTCACTATATCCATTGCGGTCATTGATTATGATAATTTAGAAAATTTCTCAAGACACGCAAACACGACACGCACCGTACGCCTTGAACAATAAAATGGTTTTTAAAGAAACTGATTGTTTAAAACGAACGAGAAAAACAAAACTCAGAAAGCAAAGCCTATATAACCGAATAAAACATTGAAGAATAAATCAGACGATGCTACGATGTCACTTTGCCTAATTTTATTAAAAGTAATCATACTCATTTGTAATCGTACTCGGCGAGTAGTACACGTTAATTCTTTACTTTACTCGTGCAGCTCTCTCTAATACATACATAAATAAAATAGCAGGTATTTGATGAAAAATGCTTCTGGTAAATTTAAAAAATAAACAAAATAGGGTATATTTAAAAATGCGGCCAACGGTCAGTTTTTTTTTGAGCTTTTGCCTCTTTAAACATGTGCATGAAAAATGATTTTAATTTATTGGTTTAAAGCCAAAACTAGCATCTGGCTGGCTGAAGATCTATGGTTAACATAATTTTTAATTATTTTTATTTATTGCTCAATGGATAATGATAATATTTGTTTTTAATATTAAACTTTAGAGCAATAGGGAATCGTGTCCAATTGTATGGGTAACTGAATAGCATAAAATCATTGTAATCATAATTTAGTATTTATAGTTATTAAAAATGAAATAAATATTTTTTCCTTTTAAATGCAATCTATGTGAAGTCAAAAGTGTTTAGTATTTAATTAAATCAGCATATAAATTTCAACTGCTGTGCAAAGCCAGCGCAAAAGATGCTTATCAACATTCGAGCTAGACGCCAAGCAAGGATAGTGCCCAGGCAGGCTAGTCGACTCTGTTACTGTAAATAACATGAGCGTTTTATTCGGAGCAGAGCCAAAACATGGACAAAGACGGGCAAGGGGGAGAATAACGCGAGAAACTTCTGCTCTCTCTGTTAAAAACAAAGACAATTCTGTTGCCTTTCTCGGTTAACAGCCCTCTGCCGCGGCTTAACGCTCAGCCAATCCGCTGCCGTGGGCGTGTATCTGAAAGTCAGCACATCAGTTTTATTAATTAATTGTATGCCTCTTTCGTGGAATATGAAAACACCAAAATATACAAATACTTAATAAATTACCTTAATTTATAAAGAAAAACCAATTTTTCTATTTTTTCTACCACTTACGTTGTCTCTTTTTTTTATTTTCTTGCGATTAATCAGTGTTCAGCTAAAATAACTACATCACTTTACCCATTTATTTCCATTAAATCGCTCTCTTACCAAAATGTCTCTTAAACAAAATTTTACTCAAATTTACGTCTTCCTCCATCCACTCTTCTAACCCACGCGAATCCCAACCCCTGCCAACCATTGCAAACGAGTTCGAAAATTCAAACCAGCGCGCCTCGACCAGCTGGCGAGGCCAGCGTCAGTCGCAAACCGACCGAGCAACCGTGGCGTCTAGTATTATTGGTCTGTGGTTAACAGCTTTTGTTTACAAAAAGGCTAGATTAACGACCTGTTGCTGCTCTGTTACTTTGGGCTATTTTTTCCAACAGATTTTGTAAACTCAAAATTCCGACATTTAAGCAGGCATATTTCAAACGTGGAAAATAGGTAGGTTTGGGTCATTTAATAGATTTTATTGATTGTTTTATATGGACGCAGAACGTTCTAAGTGGCCCATGCGACACCAAGCCAAGGCTAGTTAAAGGCGCGAAACGAAAGCCAAATATTTATTACCCACATTATAAATACCGCCCCGAATACCTCTGTTTTTCCAGACAGTTGAAATTGGCAAATACTGGCTATTGCAAAAAAAATGGGCTAGAGATTTCAATCCCTACCATTTATTGAATGCTTTCTTCTGGATATTGCACGGCAAAGGTCAAATTAACGAATTTAGTGCTTAGCAACCACCTTCTAAAAGATAGTGTGGTCAAATAAGAATGGACTAGGTGAACTCGTTAAAATCGAAATGTATTGTAATATACAAAAAGCATTAGAAACAGGAGACTTGCCAAAATTAAAATTTGCGAACAATACAATAGATATGTAGGAAAAAGTATGCAGTCTGGGCATAACGCCTCAATCAAACTCTTTTCCTGTAGTGATCATATAATCAAGGCTGAGGTAAAATATAAGATCCACAAGAACAACTGCATCTCACACAGCACTTTCTCCTTACTCAGATTAGACTTTTTATAGCTAAGTCCTGTTTGACTCCCTGTCTCTTCTATGGAGTGGAAATTTTTTGGAAACTGTGATTCAGCTAGCAAACAAAAAGCTGAACGTGGCCTTTCACAACATAGCAAAAAATCTTCCCACTGGGTCAAAGATTTCTGGGCATTTATTTTAAGTTTAACTTAATTAATTTAATTTTTATACCCTGGAGAGGGTATATTAAAGAATTGTCGGGATGTTAACTCGTAAGCACAGAAGCATCTCCGAACCACATAAGTATATTCTAATCAGCATGACGAGTGAGTTGATAAGCCATGTCCGTCTGTCCGTCCGTCTGTTTCTATGCTATTTTCTCCGTCAGTTTTAAAGCTATCCTTACCAAACTTTGCACGACGTCTTTAAGCACAAATACGCTGCACATTTGTCGGAATCGGCCGGATCGATGAATTACATGGCTGCCATAGAAACGATCATTATTAAACCTCGTAATTATAAGTTTTCTATGCAGTTTCATAATATCACCTAGTTTGATAGAAATACGACAACAATACCGCTTAAATGCCAAGAAAGATAGGACTAAAAATATTTTACTAACTGTGCTTTTAGAGTTTTGTCATTGTTTGTTTATTTGTTTGTTTATTTGTTTTGTTGTTAACAGAATTTGTACAAAATTTGTTTTCATCAGTGTTGGAAAATGCTTTGCTATTTCGTATTATTTATTTTTTTGCTCTTGCTCCTGCTCTGTTCCTCCAAATCGTCTGCTTAAATTAGTGAATATTTTAACAGATTGACTTAGTGTTGATTATTCTAGATATAAAGATTTTGCGTGATGATTAGGGCTTTGCAGAGTTCACGATTTCACTGTTTGTATCGACTGCTTGTGGGCCGATTAAAATTATTTGTTTCCATATACAATCCTGTCTCAAGGGTGTTCTGAGTGCAAATATCACAAACAGAAGGAAGCAACCTGACCCCTAAGCTATATACATTTTTGATCAGCCAAGTCGTACTAAGATGTACACAAACAGAACAAGAGAATAATTTATGAATGAAGCTTGAATTAGATTCGTAAAGATGTAAAAAAAAGTACACAGAGTATACCCAGCAAAGGATAAAGCAGAAGGAAGCTAACTCCGACCCCCTTAAACTATATACATTTTTGATCAGCCAAGTCTGATCTAGCCCATTAAAAAAACTTTTAACAAAACAAGTAACCCTTATGATAGAAGTATAATTTTATTTGAATGAAGCTTGACATTAGTGATGTACCCCGAGTAATGTTAAAGATCATCAGCATATTCTTCATCCACTTCTTCGAAACGAGGTAAATTGTCAATTGCATTATCCAAGTGAGACGAATTTATTTTACGAGCAAAATGTTCTCCCAGAGTGTCGTAGCTAAGTCTATTTCGGTTATCAGATAACACTAATTTTAGAAAGAAAAGGCTCGCTCAATAGTCACCTTAAAGAAAGATGAATTAATGCGATTTGATTTAGAAAATTCTCTTTACTAGTGTTGGAGAAATTGCAAAGCAAACTTTGCTTTAATACATGTTTTGTTATTATTTTAGGTCTCATGAAAGGCAGCTAAGCTAATCTTCAATTTTTGTAAACACATCTCTTGAATCATTGCAGGCGCTAAATTAGCTGTTAAATAGCTGTCCATAGTTCATGGTTAATTTCTTTCAACCTCTGAACGTTTATAGACATTGATCTACTGAGTTGGAGAAACATCGATGTCTACGTACATCGATGTTTTCTTTGATATTTAGTATTAAAACATCGATGAAACATCGATGCTTATTTCCTGAATTTGTGACCGGTGATATACCTTTCCAAAGCACTTTCGTTTAAGATTAAATTAAAAATAAACAAAATTTCGATAATATAGAACTCACAATACCTCTTGAGGCTTCTGCAGACAACATTTCTAATAAGTCTTTCACAAATTGTTCACAAGTTTAGTGAATATAAAGTGCTCAAAGTTTCTTGTTTTTCAAGAACTGGCAACCTGCAAGGAAGCAAAACCATTTGATTAGAATGTGAGGGCAAGGAGTATTGACGTTCTTGTAAAAGTTTATAATTGGGGATTTGAAAGTTATTTAGTATCGGAGTAAAAACAGTGGATCAATGGTCAATTTGCTTTATCATTAAATATATGTTGTCCACCGAATGGCAACTTCAAAATAATGCCAAAATTATTTGTAGTTTGTTTCAGCTTTTCTTTGGTCACAGTTCTTAATTTTTAAAACTAAAATTCGTTTACATTTGGAAATCACTCTAAAGGCACGGAATTTGAAAGATTTAAGAACTAGAAGGATTTTGAGTGTCCAAATCAATGGAAAAAATTTGTGAGTTTAAATAATCGCAAGTTTTTTGATTGTGGTAATGTAAATGGTTGAGGATCAACCACATTCAGAACTGCAAGGGTTTGGTCCAGTTTTATTTTTTGATAGTTGCATGTAGTATCATTGTGAATCGGGCAATTTTTAAAATGTTCCCATGACCAAAAACTAATATTCAATATCAAAAGAATTCAAACAACCGCAAATTGATTACCTACCGTGTTCTTTGAGGACGCCAAGTAAGTTTGATAAGAAAATAGTGTGGCCGTGTGTTGCACATGTGGGGGCCCAAAACATCGATTGTGAAAAATCATCGATGTCTGCTGTCGATAAAAATCGATGCATCGATGTTGCCATCGATGTTTCTCCAGCTCTAATCTAATGAGTTTTGGTGTTAGGGAAGATTAGTACCCAATGTCAGTTTTCGCCATGAGCGACTTTAAAAATCCGATAGCTTTATTTTTCTGTGAGTCCGTACATTTTTATTATTTGTTGTTAAACAGCACCGCGACCAATATTGGCTCCACAGCCCTTACTGAGTTTACAGCTCTCCTTAGCAGCCCTATTTCCTGTACAAAGCTTCTTTTTGTGATTTTTTGTGGCCTCTCTAATGCCGATATTGCTTGGGTGTAGAATGTGTTTCAAATTTGCTGAGTCTGCCACCTCGCTAGGGCGTCGCAATGTGCTAGTATATGTTCAGAGACTCTTCTTCTCTTCTGCCATATCCGCAAAGGTGTTTGTTATTCCCAGCTTATACATGTGGCTCCGCAGTCTGCAGTGACCTGTATAGAAATTTCGTCAGGAATCCTGAGGGTACTTCTTTTTCCTGTTGGATTAACTTTGGAACCTTTGAGATTGTGGTTCACTATTAATGCTTTAGCTTGTCTCTATTCTCTCTGGTGTTTACCCAGGAGGCTGTTCTAAGCGTATTCTCGTCCATTCTTAGGAGTCCTTTATTGTGGGGGGGGGGGTGGGGGGTTGGCCTATACCTGCAGTAGGGGGGAGGGGCCTGGCCCTACCATTGCGGTGGCTGCACCGCTGCGTGCCAGTTCGTCGGCCACTCCGTTTCCAGGGATGTTGTTGTGTCCCGGTATCCATCGTAGGGGTCAGGTTGTTCCTGCTGCCTAGTTGGTCTAGTTTGTTCTTTTTGTCTCTAAGACTAGCTTAGAGGTGAACTTATTACTGCTGAGCGCTTTAAGCGCTGCTTGGCTATCGTAGAGGATAGCTATTTATTATGGTATGTTTTTCCATATTACGGTCTGCGCAACGGGAGATGGCACATACTTCAGCTTGAAATATGCTTGTGAGTTCCCCATTGGTTCAGATATGTTCCTGGTCCCGGTACCCCAAGTCCGGTTCCGTGGGGCGTCAGGGACCCGTCTGTACACCACACAATGTGTGGTTGCATTTTATATTTTTTCTAGTGAGATCCATTCTCTCTTATTACTTTGGTACAGCAAAGTTCCTGTCAAAGTGATACTGGCCACCATTTCGTCTCTGGGTTGGAGGACAAAGGGATTTCTTCCAGTTTTTCAGAGTCTCTGAGCTTACTATGTGGTTTCTACCTACTCCTCTGCTGTTAATCTGCCATTGTTGCTTTTTTTCTTCAGGCAGATGGTATGTGGTGGAGCGTGGTGTTAGCTCCATCAGAACCTCAGGGATTGCCGCTGTCGGACAGGCAATACGCATGGCTCCAGTCATGCATATGTTACGCCAGCCTTTGCAGTTTTTTGCAACTGCGTCCTAACTGTGAGGATGTTTGCTCCATCTCCCCCACACAACAGCTCCATATGTGCATCGGTCTCACAACCATGAGGTATAGCCATCGAGTATGTGTGTTGCCATGCCCCACGATTTTCCGGCTATGCTCCTGCATGTGAATAGCGCTCTAGTGCACTTGCTGAGTGTATACTCTAAGTGCTTGTCAGTCTTCGTACCCGTTGTCAAAGACAACGCCGAGGTATTTGACTTTTTTTCTGGTGTAATGGGGCAGCCGGATAGGCGTATTGGCCTCATTCTGCTTAGCTTGTATTTTCTAGTGAACGGCAATGGATGGTTTTTGCAGGGTTTAGGTTGAGCCCAACCTCCTGGCACCAGTCAGACGTCACTTCAGTCCCCTCTGACTATGTCACAAGGTTTCTTCATACTTCCTCTCGCAAGGATGACAAAACAAGGTATCCTTGGCATGTTATGCCCAGGGAGGCAAGTTTGAAGAGAAGCTCATCCACTAGTAGACTCCACAACAGTGGGGAGAGAACTCCCCCTGAGGGAACCCTCTTCAGTTGTAGTTTACTGTGATGGCTCCTCATCTGCCACTGCAGAGGCTCTCTCTGCATCGTAGAAGTGAATCTTACCTTATCGGCCTACTGTGGGTTTACTCCTTCTTCTGATTGTGTAGCATTCTTGACAGCACTATGGGGATGTGTTGTCGAATGCTCCTCAATGTTCAGGGAACTGGCGCATAAAAAAAAAAAATATGGAGTCCGTAAGCATATGCTAAAATCTTTGGTCCATAATAATAATTTATTTGTACGAGTTTCAATGCTTTCGATTAAACTCTGACCAATTCTACTCATAATGGATTTTTACGTCGCAGGATTTAATGCTAAAATTTGGTTTGTAGCTAGTTTGCATGTCCGCCACAAAGCGTCACAAAAAGCTTGAGTCAAAATTTTCGTCTTCTGATTTTCTTGCTACATGCTCTATGTCTGCTATAATATCTTTAGCTTTATTCAGACGGTAAATGATTTGATAAGTTGATCCCCATCTTGTAGGACAATTTAATTGTGGTATATCTAATTTTAGAAATTCAAATAACTCTCGATATCCATTAGATAGCTTACGAATATACTTTGCCATATTTCGACATTGAAGTAGGTATGATTTCAATTCCATGCGCCGCACACCTGCATATTTAAATATCTCCCAACCGGATATCTTCAGATTTTTGAAAAAGTTCATCAGCATCGTGTTCATTTAATATTTTCGTTGCTTTTATCATATTTGCTCCATTGTCCAATGTTGTGGAAACGATTTGATTCAAGTGAATGTCATATTTAGCCAATGTTGATAGACTTTCTTTAGCTAGATTCTTGTATGTTGTGGCATGAGCTCCTTGAGCTGCGTCATGTCTAGGATTTTTGATTGAATTTCGGTTTTGCTTATGAATTGCGCACTGATTCCAAAAATATTTCTTTGAAGCCGAGTCGCACTATCAATTTTCAGTGATTTAAGACGATTATTCATTTCTTGTTTAATGCTGACTCTTATATTATTAGCTTCCTGCTGCAATACCCTCTTGCAATTATTTCCCTTAGGGATAAAAACTTTTCCGAGTTTAAAACATTTAAGGAAATGTTGTCTTCTGTGACCAGTCCAATGTATGAGCGAATAAGTTTTTTTTTTTGCTTATCTCTATTTTAAAGGTTTGTTTTCTGAGCGTATGGTTTTACCAAAGTAGATTTTTGTGTGCAAAAAACTGCACGGAGCAGAGCAATAGTGTTTCAGATTTGATTTTATGCTTTGGCTACTGCTCTGCTCTTTCACATTCAGAGCAGGAGCAAGAGCGGAGCATATTTTTGGCTGCTGTATAGAAGCAAATCAAATCAGTAAGTGACACTTACTTCCATATTGCTCATCTCTAAAAATCCCCTCGATCTGGCCACTCTGTTTGTCATTAAAAAATTCAAAGCGCGGCCACTTTTAAAAACTTAGCAACAATTTATTTGATTAACAAATTAAACGTTTGATTTGGTGCATAAATCTGCAAGGGATTGGCTGCATAAATGGTCACTGGCAGATTCCAAACCATTGTCTCCACTGGCAGCTCGGCGGGAGCTTTCAGTTCACCCGACTCCGGGATTGGGTTGTCCAAAATCCATCATTATACTGGTCACAAATTCGAAATGTAAACGCCATTTGACCTCAACCAGATCTGTACGGAAGGTGGGTGTCACATGTAGAGGGATGGGCACCACCACTTGACTCTGGAGCGTGGCATAGCACACTTGATGGTTGGTGGAAATGGTGGACAATTTGCCAGCGGGTAGGGGCAACTCCTTATCCCGCGAACTGCCCGAGGTATAGATTTATGTAAATTATCCACAGCTATGCCACTCGCTATGCTGGCCAGGTCAAAAGGAATTGGGGGAGGAGGCATCATCAGGGGTTGTGGGGGTTTGTGGGGCAGTAGAGGCTGGCGGTCGTAGGGTAACTCTTGCTGTTGCAGCTTCACCGAGAACTGAACACAACGCACCTGACACTGATCAAAGTCCAGGCTGCCCCACAATATCCTCGCCCAGCTTGTAGGCGGGCTTGAACAGACAGAAACGTCCCACAAAGCCACGTTTATTCGAAATGCGATAGAATTTGGGTGCACGGCGGGCGGTTACATTCTAAGAGAAGAAGGATTAGCCAGAATAAGCCTGGATATTAACAAAACCTACCTTCAAATGATGCCAGGATATTTCCAATTCGCTAATCTCACGCTTCTCCAGAAACGGATTGGTGGGGGCCAACTCATCGTTTGTTTCCACCGTCACGGGCAACTCATCCGGACGCGCTATAATCGGTATGGGTAGCACCCGTATGGGCACCGTCAAGGTTTGTACCTTGGATTTGACTCTCTGGGTGGCTATGGTGATTTTGTAAAAGTATCTAATGTCATGTCCACGATAGGGGCGGACCATCGCGTGGCACAAACTCATTGGAGAAATCTGCTCAATCACCCACAGAAATTAATCTAAATCACTTTTTCCTTTAACATCCTACTCACAAGTCTTGGTCT
>JAEIFU010004663.1:0-10670 GCA_018904235.1 Lordiphosa stackelbergi | reverse complement strand
TTCAAATACAAAGGAGGCTGGTTGACAGTATAACGCTATTTCACGAATACCAATTCAATCTTTAGCTGTCTGCGCCTGTCCTTAGTGTGTTGGGAACAGTTGCCTCATGGCAGAATTGCTATGAATGCTTGGGTATCCCAAAGGCAAGCTCATAGCAAAATCCGACATCAGCAGCAAATGCCAAACAAACTGAGGCTTTGAGTGTTGTGTGAATCCCGCGAATCGGCCCTTCTGATGTTAGTGGGGGAAATTCTTTCCCCGCATTTTACTAACCCAGGCGAAAAAAAGGAGAAAAAATGAGAGTTTTATGCTGTGCAGACGTGTTTGTATCGGGCTCCAGTTAGTAAACGTTAGAAAAAAGGTTAACGTTAAAAGTGTCTAAAGTTATCAGAAGTAAACAAGCGTGAGACACTCCAATAAATAAAAGTAGAGGTGGAACATATCAGCTGTGCCATCCGATAGCACGGAACTAGTTCACTAAAGAACGAACTACAGCTGGCAGCAACCGGTTATAATTGGCGGGGATTTCAAATGGCTGGCAAAGGTTTGCTCCGAACGACTCCTTCATCGTCGCGTATACTCGAAGGCTCATCGCAGATAGCTAAAAGAGGATGCACAGATGTCTCACCAGCGGAGCCAACTATGAGCGACCTTATGATGATACTTAAAAATGTGGCAACGAAAAACGACATCGCTCAGGAAAAGCAACAGTTCGGAGCAGTGGCCCAACAAGTGGAGGAACTGAGAAACGAGAATAAAGCGCTCAGATTAGAAATCGAACAGGTCAAAATGAAGGCAAATGCCGACCACAAGGAGCTGAACAGGATCGTTGAGCAACAGAAACGGACAAATCTAAATTTTCGCGGAGTCCAAGCCGACGGTCCCCCCAAAGAGGAGATTCAACGAATTTGCCGGGACGTGATGAAAGTCAGTAACGTCCAAAACAAGGAAGTGTTTAGGCGTAACAATAAAATGGGAGTCGTGGCAGTAATGGAGTCTGAGGAGGCAGCTACCCTGGTACGACGAAATGGGAAAAAACTTGCTGGCACAAACATCTATGTGGAGAAGGACTTGAGTGACATAAGGCAAGCACATAAAAAGGCACTTTTACAGTTAAAACTACTCATACACGCGCGAGATACAAGCCACAAAATCATAGTGATAAACGATAGCATGCAAATTGGATGAGATTTGATGCCAACTCGGAACTAACTAATGGAGAGAAAAGGGCTACGGAGGTGCTTGACGAGCTATATGGCGCTAAGATGAGAGATCTGCCCTTAGATTTTAAGACGGTGCTGGAATGTTATCTGGCAAAAAACTTTGAAAGAGCATAGAGTCAAATCAAAGAAAAACCGAACAAAATCTACCGATTATTTCACAACACAGCAGCTACAGGAAATGACGAATCTAATCTTACAATATTGCAGGGTTAGCTAATAAACTAATTCAGAAAAACTTTTTGAAAATGATAAGCGACTTTGACATATTTATTCTTTATGAAACTTTCATTGAAAAAAATGAGCAACAGTACAAGACATATTTTGCGGATTTTGATTTCATATGGAGTCTGGCGACAAGGTCATCAGGAAGGGGAAGAGCAAGTGGAGGCATCCTTTATGGCATCAGAAAAGACTTACGGCGAATGTGCACCTTCAGGACTATTGAGGAGACCATAACAATCGAGTGTGTGACGCAAAATAAGCAACGATATGTTGTTCCATGCTATCTGAACTGCAACGACTGGACGACCGACTTTTTAAAACTGCACAACATCCTGAACCAGCCATTCCTAGATAATATTATGATCTAAACGCCAGGACAGGAGAACTGCAAAGTACGATAATGGAACCCACAGCTATGGAAACTTCCGCGAATTCAAAACGATGCTCACAGGATAAAGTGATAGATGCCAAAGGAAAAAAAAATAATCGAACTTTGTGAATGCTTTCGACTCACAATTCTAAACGGTGCAACAGCAAGTGATACTGGGAGCTTTACGTTCATACGAGGTCAGGCTACATCGACCATAGATTACGGCATTATCCAAGGCATCATGCATGGCCTGGTTAAGGACTTTATTACAGAAACACAACCATTCTCCGATCATATGCCACTGGTGGTGGATCTTGAGTTGCAACACAGCCCCAATACATCAGAATGGACCTAAACTACCGCCCACACATGGAAAATCATACAAATGAATGCACACTGTGGAACTTAAGAGAACGCGAGGATATAGTGCACTTCTTGGGGATATGTCCAATTTTACAAGAGATCAGGGCAGGATGCTTCGGAACACCGTATTTGAATGTGGAGGAATGCATCAACTTGTTGAACGGAAGCAACTGGACAAGTCTAGCAGCATATGTCAGCCACGCTCAAAAGTACAGACAACACATAATGGAAGAAAGTTTCTAGGGAGATAAGGTCGCAATTAATGTAAATGTAGTCCTGTAAATGTCTAAGAGAAATTGTAAAATTGTATGTAAGATTTGTAAGAAAAAAGAGAAAGAATCGGCATTGGGCTCACGGCAAAAAAGCCATGCCTGCAATATGCCAAAATATACTTATACTACTACTACTAACCCAGGCGCCAATTGTTTGAATTGCCCAAAGCAATCAAATGGGGGTGTTGTTTTTTAATGAAACTAATTTAGGTTTAGTTTCTAACAACTGCGTCGTGCCCACGCATTTTATCACAAATTGATTGTTTTAGTGACCTTTTTGATTGAAAATCGTAGATCTTTTTTAGGCAGGCTCTAGGTCATTTAAGTTATGGATATTGTCCACAACTTTTCTAAAACAAGACACGCACAACACTACAAAGGAGGCTGGTTGACGCTATTTCATGAATACCAATTTAATCTTCAGCTGTCTGCGCCTGTCCTTAGTGTGCTGGTAAATGCGGGGAAAGAATTTCCCCCACTTACATCAGAAGGGCCGATTCGCGGGATTCACACAACACTCAAAGCCTCAGTGTTTACGAGCCTCAATCAAATCAATGTTAAAGCCTTAAACGAAATCTAAACCAAATCTAAATTGCTTTAATGAATACCACTAATAATCAGCAGAGTGCAGACGCACTGCCAACCTACTATTAGTGCCTTTTCAGCCCTGCCGCTGTGACCGTGGCTCAAGTGCCCAAAATGGGACAGAATTTCTCGGGGGTGCCACAGAAATCTCTAGAGATTTTGCCGACGGTTGGTTTGTAAATCTCTCGGAAAATTCGTTGGTGCCACAGAACTTCTAGAGATTTCATTTTCTAATTAGAAAATCTAGTTGGAACACCAGATGTTCCTATTGATGTTCCATCTCTAAAAACAGGGCTGAATCTCTCGCCAAAAAATTTCCCTATTTTTGGATGTGGGTTAATTTAATGATTAACTGAAATTTTTTGATTGTTTTATACGTTTTATGATGCATTTTTAAATAATAATTCAATTTTAAGTCGCATTCTCCACCAATATAATGCAAAATTTAAAATTTTGTTGCCGCCAAACATGATAAATTAGTTTCCAGCCCTCAATCCGCTAGCCCTTAATCCGCTAGCTGTAGAGGGCGCCACTTCGACAAAAGGCGCTAGTGAGAAAAGAGCTTTGCAAAATCTGTTAACAAAACATTAGAGGTTTGAAACCAACCAATAGAAATTTCTGTGGCACCTAAGAATTGGAATTCGGTTGGAATTTGATTGGAAGAGGTTTCTGTGACACCCCCGTCTATGTCCATTTTAAAGGAGAAAAATTGTAAACACTCTGTGGAAAGCATAAATTTGTCATAATATTGTCACTTAAATTTGAATACGGACATTACACCCATGGGCTTTATGTCCGGTCAAAATGCCCAGAATAATTTTGAATTATATTTCAAAGTAGTGATCGAAATTTTTCAATGGGCCTTATGTCCGTGGGCGTTTTGTCATGTCACCCGAAACATCCACAAAACTTTTATAAGCGAGCGAGTTCAAGCGAGAAAGCAGGTTGGAAACTGTTGACATTAGCCTAAAAGACCATAGCGGCAGACTGGCCAGATAGTCGCTGCAGCTTCAAGCTTACGATATCTCGATACAATACAAAAAAAGGAGCTGACAACGCAGTTGCGGATACGCTGTCGAGAAGCGTGGAAGAGGTGGAATTAACTCCGGAAGCTGTCTTGAGTTTCGAAACCATTGAGTTAAAGTCGGAAGATTATAAATCATTGGTAAACGAGGTGACAAGCCAACAGGAAAAGCTTCCAGATTTGAAGGTGCTAAATGGACTGGTCTTAAAAAGAGTTGCTCGAGAGGATCTGGAGGATGATATAGGAGGAACGAATTGGAAACTCCGGGTGCCTGAATCACTAACAGCGAGCCTACTTCAAAAGGTTCACGGAGAGCGTGAACCGTCACGTAGGCATTGCAAAGACTCATTACGCATTGCGAAGATTGTATTACTGGCCTGGGATGGCGATACAAGTCCGGGATAACATAAGAAAATGTGACATATGTAAAGAGACAAAGGCTCAAAACTACCGAATGAAAGTTTGGATAGGGGAAGAAGTTTGTACAGAAAGCCCCTTTTAAAAACTGTTTTTAGACTTCTTAGGAAAGTATCCCCGTTCCAAAGGTGGTAATGCCTGGATCCTGATCGTCGTGGACCATTTCTCGAAGTTGCATTCCTGAAGGCAATGAGGGAAGCGACAGCCAACAACGTGGTGGATTTCCTGGTACATGAAGTCTTCTTCAAGTTTGGTGTCCCAGAGGTGATTCACTCGGATAATGGGAAGCAATTCGGATCCAAGTCATTCCAATCCATGCTGGAAGCTTTTGGAATCCCCCATCTGCGCACACCAATTTACTCGCCGCAGTCCTAGCTGCGACTAGGACCTACTTGAACGAGGATCACCGTGAGTGGGATGCCTACCTGCCTGAGGTTGAGCTAGCAGACAGGAATTGTGTGCACACTGCCACCGTAGTGACCTGTTTTCAGTCTGTTTTCATCCAATCTTCGCGGCGTTGTTGCATTTTGTGTTAGTAATGTATGGATACTCGCCTATCGATAAGTTGTCTCTGGAGTGTTTTAATTTTGGCGGAGTGGCAGCACCTAAATAAGCGGGACTTTTGAGGAGGTCCAAAGCTTTAGCCGGTTCGCTCACAGAAAATATAAAGAAACTCTTGCATAAGTCCTAAATATACACAAGTTGTGCGGGAGAAAATTCGAAATTTGTTAATTTTTTTTATTCAAATTATTTTTGTTGCTGTGCAATTTTTTTGCTGGAAGTGAGTAGATAATTTTAGTGGTGGTGATCCAAGTGATGGCAGGAAAGCTCAATTTTATTCTGTAGCAATAAGGAGTGAAACCCAGAGCTCAGCCGATTGAAGTTTTTTTTTGAGGATGAATTTATTATTTATTTAAAACAGTGTCCGGCAAAACACACATGCTTATTGTGCCTTTGCATGTGTGCGTTCAGACACGCGAGAGCGCTCTCAGTTAGCACATGTTTGTTATTGCAAAAGAGAGCAGTGTACGCTCCTATAGTGTCTGTGTGTCGACGCCGCTGCTACAGAGGATGGACGTCGCTACTTGTATACACAGCAAATTGAACGGTGCCGGACACTGATTTAAAACAAAAATCCATATGTAAAAAGAAAAAAAAAGGAATATAAAAAAAAATTGGTTAATCACATGCAGATACAAGAAACAAAAATAACTTAACTTAATGTTAAGGAAACCAAATTGCATAACTGAAAATAAATAAAAGCGAAGATAAAGTTTAAATAGAAACAAGTAAGAGTGTTGCGGTCGAGTGCCCCGACAGCAAAATATCCTGTTCCAAGTAATGTGGTTCCTATAGCTTTGAACTCCTTTTATTTTAAAATTTATTTGAATAAATGGGGAGGCGCACTTGCATATCGTCGGTGTTTTTGCTCGGATCTTATAGTGGTATACAAAATAGACAGATATTGGGCCTTACTGAATATATAATATATTAAGTCACTAGGTTCAAGCTTAAAAATTGTATCTCTGACAGTTTTTCGCGGTTAGAAGAAGGAGCAAGAGGAATTGGCCAAATCTGGAGCAAACTTGATCTGGGTACAGTATACATCTACATAGATGCAAAAATTTGTGGCTCTACCTCTTATAGTCTCTGAGATCAACGCGTTTATACAGAGAGGGAGACAGTTTTTCGCTGCTAAAAGATGGAGGAGGTGGAATTTTCCAAATCTGAAACAAACTCGATGTGGGTACAGTATACACCTACATACATGCCAAAAATTGTGGCTCCACCTCTTATAGTCTGTGAGATCCACGCGTTTATACAGAGAGAAAGACAGTTTTTCGCTGTTTAAAGATGGAGGAGGAGGAATTTTCCAAATCTGAAACAAACTCGATGTGGGTACAGTATACACCTACATACATGCCAAAAATTGTGGCTCTATCTGTTACAGTCTCTGAGATCGACGCGTTCATACAGACAGACAGACGGACAGACGGACATGTCTAAATCGACTCGGCTGTTGATGCTGATCAAGAATATATATACTTCATGGGGTCGAAGGTGCTTCCTTCTGGCAGTTACATACATTTGCACAACTTCATAATCCTCTTTTTCCCATTTTTAATGGGAACAGGGTATAAAAAAAGAGAAATAAAACCAAAAAAATACGAGTTAAATCGGGTGCATGTAATAACGCCCGCTGACATAACGCCCGCGGGCATTATGTCGCTCTTAACAGTGACATAACGCCAGCGGGCTTTATGTCACTTTTGAAAATGTCATAACGCCCGCGGGGCACTATGTCACTTTTTTCGGGCTTTATAACACTTTACGCCCGAAAAGAAAAAACAACTTCTAAGTAAATTTTGGATGCACTTGTATAAAAGAAACTCTTTATATTTTATTTATTGAAATATTTTAAGGTTATTTTCAATAATTTGTCTGCAATAGGGGCAGAGCAATAGCGAATTGTTCTTTTTGAGTAAAAAAAAACTCGTTGTCTAGATCTGCCTCTTCAATGACCGAATTGCAAACCAATTCTTCAAATGTCGTTTCCCACTTGATCCAATCATTTTGTCTGTTTATGAGAGAGTTGAAAGAGTAGTAGAGTAGAGTTACCCCTACTCCAAAGTTCTTGAAAAAATGATATAGTATATGTTCGTGAAGAATTGAGAGTGCGCCGCTGGCCAAAAATTTTTAAAAAGAAGCACAGACAATAATTTAAAAAAAGCCAACAAAGCGCGAATGTTTTGGGTCGAATGCTTAATTTGGAACAATTGTTTTTGTGCTGGAAGCAACCACAGTTTCGAATTATTTCGAAGCCCTCCAACAATTTTACTCTAGTATACCAAATCAATTTTGCGTCCACGCTGCTCAAACCTCAATGATACACTAATAAGAATATAATCATGCGTAAGATGCAGAAAAGAAAAAAAATAGTGAACGGTACTTTCAATCAAAAGATAACAAAATGAACGGTACTTGAAATGCTGAAGTTTCTCGTGTTTAATGCAAAAGGTATATTTTTGAAAATTCGGGCGTTATGTCACTGTTCAAAGTGACATAATGCCCGCGGATTTTATGACACACCGATTGCGGGCGATATGACACTTTCAAAAGTGACATAAAGCCTGCGGGCGCTATGTCACTGTTAAGAGCGACATAACGCCCGCGGGCGTCACCAAAGATTTTGCTATTTAAAATACAACGCCATATAATTCATTTAAATCCGTTGAAGAATATAGAAGTTATTGGCATTTAAGTAAAACATTGAAGGTTCCAAGTTTATGCAAATTGACTTAGTTTGATTGTTTTTTTGTTCGTCGTAGGAGGCATACTTAACATTCAAACTATTCTATTTAAAGGCCTATACTCTGAGTATAGGCCTTAAAGGCTATTATGACCTGCCAAATTTATTTTGTACCTGTCTAAGGGCCGTTTTTTCATGTTGCTGTTTTTCCAAATCTAGGTGGATTTGCTGTATTTGATTTTCTCATGTTCAAGGTTAGCCATCTAGATGGATTTCGTTGCCATCTACTTCATCCTGATGTATTTCAAAACCATGTACATGCTTAACCAAATTATGTATTTTTATGTGTGCATTCATATGGTCACACTAAAAAATATTCAAAATCAAAAAACAACTGCTGCTGAAAACAGTTAAGTCTGTATTGATTAAAAGTAAACCACAAAATGAAAAATATTGGATGTGGCTTTTGTACGCAAGACACCTGCAGACATAGCCAAAAAGACAGATCCGCATTTTGATTCCCCTAGTTCATTGCTTAAGCTAAGTTCACACAGGCAGATAATTTAGACAAATTTTGATTAAAATAGAGATGATGGAAGATTTTACAGGATTTAAAACAAAAGCTATAGTTTCAGACGCATATAATTTGATCAAACATGCCCGGAAAGTTCCACAATTTGGCCCTTATGGCCAAATTTTCATCAAAATTTGTCCAAATTATTTGCCTGGGTGAACATAGCTGTAGACCTATTGCTTAATCTCCCATCATTGTAACAAGTCGTCAAAAAAAAAAATCCTTCTTCTCCTCTATAAAATGCATGCTCACTTTTTAAAATTGGCGCGCAATAATTAAAACAAATTTTTGCCGATTGACAAGGCGCTGCCAACTCCCTTTTAGTGCCTTTCCAGCCCTCCCGGTGTGACCGTGGCGCAAATGCCCGAATTCATAATCCATCTACATGAGACAACCGATTGCACAAAATCCACCTAGTTGCGAAATCTAGGTGGATTTCGATTTGAGCAAAAACAGGAACATGAGAAAACGGCCCTAAGATTTTTTGTAATTGACTTCGGTAGAAAAATTAGTGCAAGAGTCAAAAATGAATCAAATTCGGGGTGTCACAGAAATCTCTAGAGATTTTGACCTCGGTTGGTTTGCAAATCGCTCGAAAAATCCGCCGGTGTCCCAGAACTTCAAGAGATTTCATTTTCTTTTTTTGAAAATCTAGTTAGAACAAAAACTGTTCCAATTAAAGTTCCATCGCTAAAAACAGGGCTGCATCTCTCGCAAAAAAAATTCACTAATATAAGTTATGGGTTAATTTGATATTCAACTGAAATTTTTGATTGTGATAAATGTTTTATGATGCATTTTTAAATTATAGTCCAAAATTAATTCATATTCTTCATCAATAAAATTAAAAATTTATATATTTGTTGGCGGCAAACATGTTTCGTAATTTGCCAGCCCTTAATGCGCTGCCTTTTCAAGTAGATGGCGCCACAATCGCTAAACGGCGCCACTGATGTGGTAGGTTAAGATTAACATGAAAGACTTTGGTTGTTTTCCCTAATAATTATTGAAACGCAAATTTCAATGTTTAAACTAATTAAACAATTTATTCATTTTATGCAACCTATCCAGAAAAATTATTTTGTTTACAGTTCCAAAATTGGTTTTGCTTGTCAAAATTGTTTGGGTGGTGATTTTAGCTAAATCTCCTAACAAAACACGAGAGATTTGAAACCAACCGAAAGAGATTTCTGTGACACCGAGAATTGGTTTTGGGTTGGAATTTGGTTGGAAGAGATTTCTGTGACACCTCCGATTGAATGCAAAAACCATGGTACAACTACACAAGGTACGGCATTCAGCTGAAAAATGTGGCCCAAGCGCTTTGCTGAGAGTGCGAAAGAGAGGGAGGGTGAGAGCGAGAATCAACGGCGCACATGCACACAAATTAAATATGTGTGTATGTGTGTGCATTAAAAAATGTATCTACATACGTAAGTATGTACACATTTTCTGTTGTGATGAAACAACAATTATAACAACAAAATGACAAGTGCACGCAGTGCATAAGTATGTAAGCATTTTATTTCCAAAAACACAACAACATGGCACTGCACTCTGCACTAAATTTGAACACATTTTTTTTTTGCAACGCAGCAACATCAAACTAAAAACGATATCAATTCACTCTAAAAACCCACCCCCCAAATGTGCACTTAAGCAACAACAAGAAGAATTAAAAAAGAGCAAGCAATTTATTAAATATGAATACATTTTCTTGTAAAGCATAAACAACAAAACAACTACGAGATCGCTTCAAAAAATCCACCACCGAAATGCGCAGCAAAAAACCGGCAACCTTTCATTGCAAATGTCTATCGCATACTAAAATTATGTGGCCCGCGCCGAGGCCGCATACAGCGAGTGCCGTACCTTATTAGTTGTACCATGGCAAAAACTATCCTCATTAATTGGTCATTACATATTTTTTATAAGAAATATATAAGAGCAAAAAATAGATAAAAGGTATCTTCGGCCGGTTCGTATAATTTATATAAATGTCGTTGAAATTGTTACGGACTCAAAAATATTTATATTTATTTATTTAACATCCTAACGCTACAAGTCAGAAGAGACTTATAAATTATCGCGTTAGTCACGAAAGTTAAAGTAATTCATTTAAAATTTAAAAAATATCAGGACTAGAATCTTAAAATAACTGAAAAAAATAAGCTTAAAATCTATTATTCTAGACAAGAATGTTATTCCCTCGAACAAAAGAACAGAATTCACAAAGTTTCGGAACAAATAAATCTAAAAGAAATTAATTTAAAAGAAATAAAGAAGAAATAAACTTAAATTTAATTTAATTTAATTTAAAACCATTACCTTTGTATGATGAATGAACCGATACTGAAGATATGCTCATTT
>JAEIFU010004662.1:0-10697 GCA_018904235.1 Lordiphosa stackelbergi | reverse complement strand
GTCCGTCTGTCTGTCCGTCTGTCCGTCTGTCCGTCTGTTTCTATGCTATCTCCTCCATCAGTTTTAAAGCTATCTCAACCAAACTTTGCACGAAGTCTTTTGGTATAAATACGCTGCACATTTGTCGGATCCGGCCGGATCGGATGACTATAGCATATAGCTGCCATAGGAACGATCGGTTGAAAAAAGTAGTTTTAGTGAGAAAAACTTTTTGTTTTCAATGCTATCGCTCCCAACCCCCGTATTTACAAGTTTTTCTAGCTTTCACATAATTTCAGCAAGTTTTATGCAAATCGGGCAACTATCGTATAGCTGCCATACAAAAAGATAGGTCTGAAAAAAAGTCTTAGTGAGAAAAAACTTTTTTGTTTTCAATGCTATCGCTCCCAACTTTTTACTTATAGGTTTTATATGCTTACACTTAATTCAGTTAAGTTTGATCCAAATCGGATGACTATTACATATAGCTGCCATAGAAACGATCGGTTGAAAAAGTGGTTATATTGAGAAAAACTTTTTTGTTTTTCAACGGTGGCGAAATATAATGACGTTTTAAAAATTGCTGCAATTAATGGTTTCCAATAGAGAACATTTAAGCTTTTAATCCACTTCTTTTTTGTCATGATGCAATTTAATTTCCTGCTCTATTCGCTTTGCTTAATATAAAATTAAACACAGATTATTACAAGCTGCTTAAGCAGACATTATTAAACCAATCCCATTGCTTAGCTTGGAACATTTTGCTTGCTTAGTTAGCAAATAAATAAATAATTGAGTAATCTTAGAAGGAGGAGGAAAAAAACCCTTGTAGCCCATTTGAGTGGCAATCTGGCAAAAATGTGCAGCATATTGATGGCAAATATCCCGTTCGCTTTCCCAAGTTTTCTGCATCCAATTCGACAGCTACAAATTGAAAAGTTAAACTCTTGAGCAAATTTGCAAAAGATTCAAAAGGCAGCTGCAGGCGCACACACACACATGCAAAGCTGTTGCTAGGCAATCGATACTCCGTCCCCCCCTCCGCCACTTAACATTTTAATCTTTAATTGAAATTCATCATTAAGTTAATTGATCGTGCAAAGAAAAAGAAATGAAATAACAATTGAAAGAAAACTTCGGCCACATTTATCAATTTACACTGACCCTTAAGCTGGTCATAAGCCGATTATGGTTCTAGGCACGCATGAAACTTGGCCCACCACACACAAGCACTTCCACTTCTAGTCGGATGAAAAATTGCTCATGTCGAAAATCTGCTTGTCAGCTAACTTATCACTGAGAGACTGAGAGAACATGACTAATTAATTTAAAGCCCTGGAGCTTGTCTATGGCCTAATGAACGCCCCAAAGTATGCAATATGTAAAACTTAGCTAAAGGCATCATCTTTGCCATCATCATCATCATCATCATCCTGCCCTGCTGCCGTCTTTGTGCTTTCATCAGTGCAGCTCTGGCAATGTGACATTTATTAATGCCCAACGCATTTTCCAGCACAATGAAGTGGGCGTGGCAGTGGAACACAAGTGGAATTAAATACGCATTTGCGCTGTCAGTTTCAGTCCCAAAGTCTTTGAGGCTCAGCTTTCGACTGCGTTAAACGCGTCATAAAAGTTTCAACAAAGTCTAAAAAGGGCAAGAGATTTACTGATAATAAAAATGCAAAAGGTGCCCCGGGCATATTATGAAAATGACATTAAAGTGACACCGTCGATGGGATGGGCCAAGAGGACGTAAAATATGTGCCAGAGTTGGGTAATCATTTATCGTTTTCGCTAAGGGGTTTGAAGGGGGCCCTCGAATTAGAGAGTTGCTTGGCAAAATGCAAGAGCCTGAAGGAGAGTCATTGTGATATGAGTACTAATATCTTAAGTCTCATTGACTGGTAGAGCGAACCCGGATGGGAGACTCACTAACATTTCACTAAGCAACCAAATTAGAGTTTTGGAAAACAGTTCTTTTACGAACGTTCGACTGGGGGACTAGAACAAGAACAAGACGCCTTTGTCTTTGCAAAGTCAGCCGCTTTGCCATTTGCCGTTGCAGTGCACACACACACACAGTACTGAGTATCGAGTACTAAGTATTGGACACTGATTCTTTATCGCAGAAGATAAGAATGCGATTCTTCCAGTAGGTGTCGCTCCAGTCTGGCGATATCGCATTTTCATCTCCCTTGGGGAAGAAACGTGCCACCTGACACTTCTTTTAGGAAAGAAAAAGTTTCTTTGGGAGATACGAAAACAAGAAAACGATTCACACAATAAAACAATCAAATATGTGGTGCTGGTGATGGTTCCCCTAATTATTTTAAATTCCGATAGACAACGGTGTTAAGCAAACTTATGTTTATTACATTAACAACTTTTACTTACTTAGCTGGGATTCGAAAACGAATCCCCCGTGGACTGAAAACACAATGGGACTTACGTTTTAGACCACTGTGCTCCGCCGCACATCTCAGTTCAGGCATCTAAAGGGTTACTTGTATTGAATCTGTCTGAAAGCATTCAGCCATTAATGCTTGCTTGTAATTCTCAAGTTCCCTTTCCACACTCAATCGGCTTTTATGTTAAAAATGCGATACCTTATTAAAAAATGTTTGCAGGGACTGTCAAGTACTGAATATCTAGTTCTAAGTATTGAGTACTGAGTATGGAGCACTGAGTATCGAGTATTGACTATCGAGTACTAGGCATCGAGATTTGAGTATCGAGAATCGAGCATCAAGTGAAACACACACCCACTGATACACATTAAATTTTACAATCAGATTTCTTAACAAAAAGAGCTTCGCTCATTTTTATACCCGTTACTCGTAGAGTAAAAAGGGTATACTAAAGTCGTGCAAATGTATGTAACAGGCAGAAGGAATCATTTCCGACCATATAAAGTATATATATTCTTGATCAGCATCAACAGCCGAGTCGATTTAGCCTTGTCCGTCTGTCTGAACACCTAGATCTCAGAGATTGTATGAGATAGAGGTTTGACATGTATGGGAAGTCGGATGAACGGTTTTATCTCACAGTTATAAGCAAAATAGTTAGAACAAGCAAAAGTCGGGGGGTCCCCCGTTAAGCAAAAAGTGAGCCCCCCCCGCTACCCCCTCCCACCCTAAAAAAATGTTGCATACTTTTCGGATGGTCCAACTAAGGAACGCGGGAACACTGTTAAACATGTTCTTTCATGAGTAACGGGTATATCCAAGTCGGTTAGAGCCGACTTTAACTTACGCTCTCGTTCTAGATGATTTCGTGTGCAGAACACGATTCTGTTTTTGGGAAAAGGTCCATCACGTCTCCATTTGAGGCAGTTTGAGCTTAAAGTGGTTTGATATGCCCAATGACTTTATACTTTTGCTTTGAATATCTTTGATATTATCGTCAAGAATAAACATTTCTAACAATTCTACGATATTTTTTGGCGAAGATACACCATTTTGAATACATATGCTTGAGATAACAAAATTATCTTCTGCCTAAGGTATGCAATGCAAAAACAGTATTAAGGGCTATGACCTTTAAATTTTTTTAGCCGGTAAATAGCATACTTATGGGCTGTCAGGTAAAAGGGTGTCATTTCAAACACATTTACTCCCCTCGGGAAAAATGGTATAGCTACTGCGTTAGAGGAGCGTAGCGAGTTTTCTTTACTCGAAATGCACAAGAGGCGTTTTACAGGGGGCAAAAATGAAATGTACGGTTAATCCTAAGAAAATTTCACCAAGAAACCATGGGTCTACAAAAGGGTTGTCGATATTTCTCAAAATATCAATATCGATAATATCAAAAATCCAAACTTTCAGTATCTATATTTGATATATCGCCTCAAAAAACATCGATATATCGATATTATCGTTATTTTCTATAGCTTAAGAAAACTGAAAAGCTTTAAAGGAACGTCTTCAATCGTTAACTGCTAGTAACGATTTCTAGAGAATGTTATATTTAATCTTTTCAACAGTTTCCAATAGTTTTCTGAAACTACACTCTACATTTTTTCAAATTACATTAACAGTCAGTTTCTTTTTCTTTAAACCTTAAAAGCGTGTACTCAAAAGACATACAAATTTAGTCAGGCACATTACTTCGTATAAGAAAGGCTTCTGTTCAAAATTGTTCTGATTTCAAAGCAGTTCAAACGTGTATTTTTTCATGTGAAGTATTGTGACGATTTAAATTTATATCTTATTCGAGTGTAGGCTTTAAAGCAGTGGTGCACAAAACGCCTATGGCCTGTCCCACGGGATAGGAACTGAAAATGCTGCCGGCGTCGCAGCCGACACACGCATAGAAAGAGAGAATACGTGTGTTCTATAAATAGCACGCACACATATTTATTTCATTGCTTGTAGCCCATGTTTGGCATAATGATGTTTACTTCGTGATTTTCTGCTACACACACCATCGCAAAGCTTCATAGTGTGTGTTTGGGCACCACTGCTTTAAAGACTTACAGATTATGCCTAAAATATATCAAGTGAAGAATTTAAGAGAACTCGCCTTATGTGTTCTCCAGTCATTCTGCGGCGGGTGTCCGTAAGTCAGCGATTGTCACCTGATATCCCCCAAAGTCCGAAGACATTTCGCTATTTACACATAAACAATTTGAAGTATTGAAATGAACTTTCAGACAGCATAAACAATTCATCCGCACTAGCTCTTTAATAAGCTAATGGGTTCATGACGATATCTTCAATATATTTTAACACTGACACCTAATATTGCAGCGTATTTCTGCATCCATACGTGTATTACCAGATGATTTGTCAGGCTTGCTAGTTTGGTAAATTTGCACCTATTACTATACTAACCTTTCTGATATATCGTTTACAAAAATATCGATAATAGCCAATATCGGCATACAAAATATCATATCGGAATAACCCTTATCGTCCAACAAAAATATCGATATATCGATATATAGATAAAATATTGACAACCCTAGTCTACAATGAATTCCTAGCCCGCGCAAATCGACTTCAAATATTTTAGCTATATTTTCCCAAAAAACAAACAATTTTTCAGATAAATGCAAACTTTGGGGGATACAGAGTATGTTATAGTCGGGCTTCACCGACTTTTTTAACTTGTTTTTTTGGGAAAATATAACAAATATTTGAAGTCGATTTGCGCGGACTAGGAATTCATTGTAGACCCATGGTTTCTTGGAAAATTTTCTTAGAATTGACCGTAAATTTCGTTTTATGCTATACGCTTTGTTCATTTTTTCCACCCATACAATTCGACCCCCCCTAATATCTACGCTTATGAAAATCGCAGATTTTTTTTGGATAGTTTATATTAAAATTTATTATATTTCCCCAAAGGGACACCTGCTCTTGATTAAAAACAAAATAATTGGCTGAAAAATTTAATTAAAAAAAATTTTTTTTTCATTTTCATATTTAAATTAAGGTACACTAGATTGGACCTCTTGAGTACTAAATTTTTAAGATCATAATCTTACCCCCCTATCCGATTATTTTTGGTGTATAATAAGAGTAAAAAACCAAACAAAAGTAAACTCAATCGAGTTTTCACTGGAGCGTATAGTCTCTAAAGTTTTTGTCAATAACTCATACGCACTGTTGCCCAGTAAAGAGACAAAAGCAGATCTTCCAGGCATTTCGAACATCTAGCTTTTAACAACTTAGAGATCTGTTCCGTCAAAAAGATGGAGCTCCCATATTTATTTCTAAATTTTAAAGCTAATTTAATTTTTATTAAATTTCTTTACAAATTTTTAGTTCAAATATGAGATTTTTGATTACTTTTAATGGTTCTTCTTGCCATAGATTATTCTATAATAGTTTTAGATAATAAGAACTGAAGCATAGCATATAATAATATTTGCTTAAAATCTTTAAATTAAGTTTATAAATTCTGTGTGCCATTTGTAGCACTTAGCCAAGCGAATTATAACCATTTTAAATTCTTACAAATTTCACAAAAAAAATGTGCACTTTTTGTCAAACGTTAACCTTATCCCTTGTGTGTGGTAAACCAACTAACATAACTCAAACAGGGTTCATACATGTAGCACAAATTTATTTTTATTTTTTTTGGCGCCAGAGGCAACTTGGCGCGCAAATAACTAAATCAAAAAAGTGTAACAAATGTTGGTTCCTTTTTTTTCTTCCATATTTTCTCTTGGTAGCCACAAAAGTTATACACAAACAGACAATGCAGAATTCATAACAACAGCAAATGCAGCACCAGCAGCAGCGCCCAAAAGTCTGCAATTGTTAAACTGTTATACACACCAAAGCTACAGCATCACAAAACTGTGCTACACAAGGACAAGGCGCATGACAAAAGAGCAAAAGAGTAAAGAGCTTGAGATTTTCTTAAAGGGCGGATGCAATGGCAGCAAAGACCACACACTTTGGGACCAAAAATAAAAAAGCGTAACAGCGGCCTGACCTTCACCATTACCGCACTGTTTTTTGTTGTTGTTGTTGTACAAGCAGCAAGTGAGGGGGTGCGTGTAGTTGTGAGTGTGTCATTGTTTGGCTTAAATGCTTTTTGCTAAATGGAGCAGCATCAGTGGCAGCCAGCGAAGCATCAAACACGTCATTGATGGCATTGATACGCGGAAGTATGCCTACTTAATGTGACTGTTTTGTGGGTGTGTAAGCTAGCACTTAATGAGTTTGTTCACCCAGACCGTTCTGAAAGACAGCGGGTAAATTTAAATTCCATAAAAATATGAAAATTGAGCTAAAAGTTGGAAAAACAAACTAAATAATTGTGTTTCTACTAAACCATGCTGATGATTGAATTGAGGAAATTCATGAAATAGCTATTCAGTCAACTAGCCTCCTTCAGTTATTCACCACAATAGCCTGCTAAAAAAGTTCCAAATTTTTTTAAGTTTTCTTTTTCTGAAACGTAGCAAAGTACAAAATTTCTCAAATATCTCACTCTTTTTTCCCAATTTTCCTAACCGTTTTTTGGTACCTTTTTGTTTCCAGAACACCATTTTTATGTATTCATATGCCGCCCATTTTACTTGACAGTTACGATGTGCTGGTGCTTTTCGCTCGTTTTGGCATTACTTTGGAATATGCTTAGCATGATTGATGATTCGTGTGATTGAATTGTGTTGCGTTGAAATGTTTGATAAATTGTTTGGCTGCAGCATTTGCAAGTAAGAAAAAAAAGAGAATAAAAATGCAAGCCACACACACACACACACTTAGGGACTTCTATGCAAATATTGTTTAAAAAACCTCACATAAACATTATTTCTTGTCCTAAGCGGATTCCCAGCCAAGCAGTTGCATCTGTATTGTGGTCATGAGATGAAATTATACTCCACCACTTGGTATAAACATAAGTACTGCTTTTTTCCATCCTTCCTTTTGTATGCTAATGCAGCCAAAGAAGCATTTAATCAACTTTATGTAAAATAAATTATATATGTAGCCTCTCACAGCCATCCACCGAAACAGCTCTCCAATGCCATTAGGCTTATTACAAAAAAAAAAGAAGAGAAAAAATAAGTAAAATAAGTCAATGGGATTAAGATGGATGGCACAGAGAGAAGTATGAAAAGGGATACAATAAAATCTTCAATTCCAGCAAAAGGGATTTATTTTGGTGGAAACACATTTTGGTTACGTCTAGAATAATGAGCCAGGGCAAAAGGTACTTAATTCAATTATAGAACCTGTGCAAAATAAATCGCTTACTTAGTAACCATAGTTAATAATCTTTAACTGAAAAAAGCTTTAGATAGCAATGCTGTCCACTACCTCAGTCAGCGGTGTATTATCAACTTTGTCCGCGTCCAAGATTTTAAGAAATTGTAGAAATTGTGTTGTTTTATCTTGTAGACCGTTTCAAGTTCACAGCTCAAATTGCAAAATATATCAAAATTATGCGTGGTAAATGCAGTGGCCTGTACACATGTTAAATTTTTCCCCGTCCTAAAGTACCCAAAATTTTCTAGGTGCTCAGAAATTCTGGAATTATATTTTAATCCCTTCCAGTCAAGCTGAAAACATACCTCCCCCCGCCCCACCACAAGGAATGTCGGGACTAGGATATTTCCATTCGCGCACATTTACAAGTAAATATATGAATATTGTGCATTTCACAGCAGTGTGAGTCGTTCACTCTCATGCTCACTCTCTTACTCTCTCTCACTGAGCCACTGCTCAGTTGTGTGCCTCATGCAAACTTTTATTTGATGTTTTCACCCACTTCGCTGTCGATTTTTAAATAATTTCTTTTTTAGTGCGCGCCCTCAGTAAACAAAGGTCTATGCCAAATCTTAGATCTCTAGAATAAGCAGTTTTGGCTTTGGGTTGATAATATGTCAATCTGTCAGTCTGTCAGTCAGTCTGTCAGTCAGTCTGTCAGTCTGTCAGTCAGTCTGTCAGTCAGTCAGTTGTCAGTCAGTCGTCAGAGCTGTCAGTCAGCAGTCTGTCAGTCAGTCGTCAGTCAGATCTATGAGTCTAGATTTATCAGTCAGACTGCGGTTATTTAGTATGGAAGTTTCAAACCGTTCGAAAGTCAGTTTATCATTCAGTAATATTTCCAGACTCATAGCCAACAAAATGACCATTTTTTTGAGTACAGCCATTTATACTGGAATTCTGTTCCAGGCGTTTGTGCACTGAATCCCAAAACTGCTTTTGGTTTTTCTCCATCAACTCTTGTTTTCAAGATATTGCGGGAAAACATTTTTGTAGTATTTATGGCTTTTAAAAAAATATGGAGTTACTTATGAGTTTTATTAACGCATCCGAAATAAATCATGCGACCATCTTCAGCATACTCAAAAGTGTCTCAATTGGGCTTGGAAGAGTAATTTTAATCAAATTATGGTTTTAGCATGTATCCTAAAGGCTCTTCCGCCCGCTGACTCGAATGACTACTTCCTTGTAGCTGCCATAAAAACGATCGTTCGAGAAAACAGGCGTTAACTATTTTTTATTTTCATCAAATGGTTCATTACGTAGATATAACGCTGCCTCCAATTTAAGAGAAAATTCAATTTTCTTTTTTTTTTATTTCCTTGCCAAATATAACACTTTCTAGTAAGAACGCATCTGGAAGGAGCAAGAAAAACAAAATTCTTCCAACGATTTCTTCTGCTGCCAGGTGCATTTTGGGTTCTTCCAACTTAGTTGGTTTCTGATTGATTGTGCGCATACAAGTCCGCCGGGGTCGACCTCTCTGCCGGCTGCCTTGTGGGTTCCATTGTAGAGCCATCTCGCGATGTTTTCCATCTTCCTACGTAAGGTGTGTCCAATCCAGTTCCATTTACGTCTCTTTATCTCAGTCGCGATGGGATCGTTTCCAGAATACTCCAGGAGGTTTTCATTTGTGATTGTGAGAGGCCAGAATATACGGCAAATTATTCTCAAACACTTATTCACAAAAAGTTTGTAGTTTTCCGCTTATATAATCGGAGACCAGCCAGGTCTCTGAGCCATATAGTAACACCGACTTTACGCTGGTATTAAAGATGCGCAGTTTCGTTTTCAGCGATATGGAACGGGAGTGCCACACCCGGTGTAGCTTTCGAAAGGCGTTTCTAGCTTTGGAAATGCGTGCTTCCACATCTATCATTGCACCGCCATCTTTCGCAATGACACTTCCCAGGTAGCAGAATTTTTCGACATCCTCAATGTTCACGAGATTGCCATTAACTGCCACGCTTAGGGGGACGTATTGGGGGTTTGCGTCCGCATCAGCTTAGTTTTAGAGATATTGATTTTGAGGCCAGCTGCGCGGGCATTTCGTTCCAGAGCCTTGAGCTTCGCTGAGACCCCTTCCAGTGTATGGGTCATGAAGCAGATGTCGTCAGCGTAGTCCAGGTCACATAAAGTTTGGTTGATTCTCCACTGGATACCGTCCCGCGCCTCGTTATTTGTGCGTTTGAGGACATCGTCGAGGACAACTATAAACAGGAGAGGTGACAGAACGCATCCTTGCCGCACGCCGTTGTTTACGGCAAAGCTAGCGCTGTTGCTGCCTTTCCAGCGAACGGTGAGACTTGCGTCTTCATATAACGCCGTTATCAGCTTTATGATACCGTCCGGGATACCGCAGTTGTGAAGAGAGCTCCATATGGCCTCCTTTCGATGGTGTCAAATGCTCGCTCGAAATCCACAAACAGTAAATAGAGTGGGCACCTCCATTCCGTGGACTGCTCCACAATTATGCGCAAGGTGTTAATATGGTCTACACAGGATCGGTTGGGTCTGAAACCATTTTGCTCTCGTCTGAGCAGGCCATTTAGCAGGATTATAAATGCCACGATTTTTTGGATAGAGTTGAGTAGAGTAATACCTCGCCAGTTTTTACAGTGACTTAAGTCACCTTTTTTTGGAATGGTGACAAGAACGCCTTTTTTCCACTCAGGAGGTATTGTTGCAGATATCCAAGCATTCTGAATGTGGGTGCAGAACCCGGAATAATGCTGGTACCAGCTTTCAAAAGCTCAGCTGGGAGCTCGTCCGGACCAGCAGCCTTGTTATTCTTAAGCTTGCTTGTGGCTAGCTTATTTCAGTTACGGTGCGTGGGTCTGTGCGAATGCTTCTATTTGGGTTCCGGCTCTGGGAGGGAGGGTTTTGGGCTGCCGGGTTTTTGCTGCGATACGGTCCTACTTTGAAAATTCTCTCTCCATCGGGAGAGTTGGTGGAGAGATGGCATTACTACTTCATCCTGGGACCTATGAT
>JAEIFU010004661.1:0-10716 GCA_018904235.1 Lordiphosa stackelbergi | reverse complement strand
GCAATAAATTGTTTATCCTTAGAAGCTAATATCATTGGTGGTTAACACTTAGAAAAAATTATAAATAATTTTTAGCAACAATTACTTAATATTCGTTAAAGTTTAAAAATCTATAAAATTGTAATTTGAGTAGCTACAGTAATACTTTTCACCAATATCAACTTGAAAGCTGTCCGATAAATAAACCTGAGAAATCACGTTTTTAAAAACCCTTTTTTCCATTTTTCCGTTTTTGACGATTTTGAAATTGTGTTAAAATTAACAAACATTTTTGTGCAAAACCGCAAATTACGTTTTGGTGGGCATGTCGAGATCTAATTTCCGAATTTTTTTTTATTAAAATGAAAAATAAAAACTTTTTTAACTGTCTATTGATAATATGAATGACCCATATATGTAACTGAGGCTACGTGCAATAATTTTCTAAATGTTTTACTGCTCTCTGATAATTGTTTTAGTTTGATTGTATCATCCGTGTAGAGTCATTGAGTACTTATAGACTGAAGTCAAATGCAGAAGGCTGATAATGTTTGCTAAAATATTTCTGTTAAAACTTTAAATTATCCCCATCCCGAAAACCAATAATGACTTTAGGCCAGTGTCATTAACATTTATGTTCCAATTTTTGAAAATTCAATGGCTACATAAATATAGCTTTCTCAACAATCTGTGCTGCTTACTCAAAAACAGTCGGGTTTTAAAAAATCAAGGCTGCATCGCAGCAATAACTAGTATACTCGAGGATATTCGGAATGATGCTGTCAATCACGAAATTATCTGCACGAAAGCTCATAAATCTATGCAATTTTTTCAAACGTACCGGTACGTACTGATATGGGTAAGTTATTTTTAGTACAAAAAAACAAAATTCTGAGATAAATCTAAACCATTTTATTCCTGTTTAATAAAACGAATCAAAATTCAACACAAAAGTAATAGTTTCACATTTAAAATAAAATTATAGAGCCTATATTTCGCATTTTATATGTCCACTGTATATAGATTCTTGTGAAATCTTAGAAATCGTACACAATTCTGGGAACTTTAGAGATGATTATTACCAAGATCCAAAATCAATATGCCTCAACTTCGTCGGCGCATTCAAATGGAACCAGAATTTTAACTGCAGTTCATTAAGCAGTGAATGATCAGCAAAACGACAAAATTTGCGCAAAATATTTTGTAGTGATCAATACAAGTATATTTTGCTTAGTCCAAAAATATTGCACATAGAAAAGCATTGTTTTCAAAAAGGATGTCTCTCGCTTTTCTATTTCTTGAAAAAAAAAAAAGAAACGATTTCTACCAGAGAGAACGAATTTTGATATTTCCAATTTTCGGCTTTAAGTTTAGTGTTGTCCGCCTCCGCTGATTCCATTATGCGTTACAATTTTCGCGAACTGAGTCTCACACTTTCCGGATTGAAAGAAAGTCCTTATCTGCCCGCAAACTGGAGAAGAGTTGAAAAATGTCTTCCCGCCAGCAAATAATTCCTAGTATCCTGAGGTTGAGCTCCAACTCGTGGGGCAATCGACGGAAAGCTTAAATGTTATGACTCCTAAAAAGTTGAAGAGAAAATCTGGCATCGTGTAAAAGGTCGTTTTTATTATTGCTTTTTTTGCGTACAAATGTCTGACTAAAACTACGATGCGCTCTGAAAGGTGAAACAACTAGAGCTGCACCGGTACCACAACGTTTCGGTTTCGTTCCGGTTATATCGGTTCCAATAACAACGGTAAACGGTTTTCGGTTCCCAACAAAAAATTTGTTTCGATTCCGGTTCCGGTACGCGATTTGAAACGGTTTATTTCGGTTAACGGTTCCGGTTTCGGTTCCGGTATTATGCCCTGGTTTTAACACTTCAATAAGCCAGAAAATTCTTGATTTAAGTACGTAATTTCTTGATTTAAGAGCGTTTTTAAAAATTCATAAATTCTTGATTTCAAGAATGTTTTGGATATGTTAAGCACGATTCGGAATTTTTTGAAGAACTTTTAGAGCTCAAAATAAGCACAATCAGAGAAAAAGTTTAGAAAAACTAGGTGGTTAACACTTAGAAAAAATTATAAATAATTTTTAGCAACAATTACTTAATTTTATTAAATAATTTTAAAATCTAAAAAATTATAACTTGAGAGATACAGTAGAATACTTTTCACCAATAACAATTTGAAAGCTGTCCGATAAACCACACCAGAGAAATCCCGTTTTTAAAAACCATTTTATACACTTGAAAAGTGTATTCTAATTTTGCCCAGAAGTTTGCAACGCATAGAAGGAATCATCTCCGACCACATAAAGTGTATATATTCTTGATCAGCATGACGAGCTGAGTCGATTAAGCTTTGTCCGTCCGTCTGTCCGTCTGTCCGTCCGTCCGTCTGTCCGTCTGTCTGTTTCTACGCAAACTAGTCCCTCAGTTTCGGAGCTATCGAGCTGAAACTTTGCATAGAGTCTTCTTTTTACTGCACGCTGCTAATATGTCGGAACCGACCGGATCGGATGACTACTTCTTGTAGCTGCCATACAAATGTTCGTTCGAAAAATGAGTTTTAGTGAGAAAAACTGTTTTGTTCTCAATATTACTGCTCTCAAACATGGTCATGGGTAATATGTAATGTTTTAAAGCTGATCTGCGAAGTTTGGTCGAAGTCGCTAACCGTTGAGACAAGCTATTTCAGGTGTATCAAAACTTCGGTACAGACGAAGTTAGCTTTGCCTTTCTCGTTTCCATTTTTTCGTTTTTGACGATTTTTGAAATGTTTATAAAATTAACAAAAAAAATTTTAAAACAACAAAAAAAAATTAATAGTTTCGTAGATAGTTCGATATTTTATTATTAAAATGAAAAATAAAAAATTTTACGTAACTTTGTTTAGATTTTCCTCGTGGGCGGATTTTCCAAAATCGGAAATACGTGTCGAATTATTTAGCGTACTTTGCATACAAATCAAGTTTCAAGTCAATCGGATGAAAAATAACATTTTTCCTATACAAACTTTTCAGACGCTTTTCCGACTTTTCCGGGTGGAATTTTCCAAAACCCCGTCTTAGTACGCACTTTCACCACTAACAGAAACTCCTGTCCAAATTTCTGTTCCATGTCTATTTAACACAAAACAATTTTAACACGTCAATTAAACACATGTCATTTTAACACAAAACAATTTCAACACTAGTCAATTCAACACGCGTCAGTTCAACATAACACAAATTCAACACTAGGAATTTCAACACACTGCAATTGTAACACAATACAAGTTTACCACAAGCAATTTTAGCCAAAGCTAATTTAATCATTCGTCAATTCAACACACAACAACTTAAGCACGAAGAAACTGAATTACAGTGATCCTATGACCTCTAAGACGGGAATTCATTGATGTAAAATAAAATTGTAAGCTATTTGCAAGAATAAAAGTGAAAGTGTTTACTACAATCCGTGAATTTTTATCGTGGACCCTTAATTCCTTGACACGTAATTTTATCATGAAATTTCAAATTTAATACCCATCTATCTAAAAATCAGAAAAACTACGGGTAAAGTATAGGATGACGCAATAAGAGTGTTCGATTTATTTCTTAAATTTTGTGGTTTTATCAATGTGAACGCTATATTCGCTTGTGTGGCCCTGCATTTTTAATATCGCTTGTTTAGAAAAATAAATAAATTAAATGTCCCATTTCTACTAAAATTGTTTTTTAGTATAGTTTGGAATGCTGAGCTCGAAAATCTATTAAAATATAAAATAGGTGTAGTAGAAATTGGGTTTCTGGGCTATAAGGTAGTGTAGTATATTTTAGCATTCTTTGCAACGCATGTTAAGTAATTGATAATATAGCAATTGGGCTTGATTCTGCACATAACACTTTTTATTTTCTACCAATGTTTGTTCCTTTTTGACCGACTCAATGAATGTTTCCATTGATGAATAAAAGACTTGAGTTTTTTCACGTAAGGCTTCCACACTGTTGCTGTGGAAAATTAATGTATGCAGTGGTTTTTCTAAGTGGTAAAGCGCGCCGCAGGCAAATTTTTTTTCAAAATCGCGCGATTTTGCAAAAAAAATTTTGTTTGCAGCGCAATATTTCCTATGTAATCTTAAAAATCAACAAAATCACAAGACAAATGAATCTGTGTATATTATATAATTACATTTTAATTTTTAACCTTTTTATACCCTGGAAATTGGGTAAAAGGGGATCATGAAGTTGTGCAAATGTATGTAACAGGGAGAAGGAAACATCTCCGACCCTATAAAGTATATATATTCTTGATCAGCATCAACAGCCGAGTCGATTTAGCCATGTCCGTCTGTCCGTCCGTCCGTCTGTCCGTCCGTCCGTCTGTATGAACGCGTCGATCTCAGAGATGGTAAGAGATAGAGGTTTGACATGTATGGGACAAATGCTTCTTTTATCTGTACGCAGATCAAGTTTGTTTCAAATTTTGGCCACGCCCCCTCCGCCCCCGCAATTTGGAAAAAACGTTATATCTCCCACAGTTTTGAAGATAGACGATTCGTACTTTCTAGAGATAGTTAGTAATTAGCAAAATGAATCGATTTGCCGAAGAAATGATAAAAATCGGATGAACGGTTCAGAAGTTATGAGCAAAAAAGGAACCAAGCCCCCCCACCCACCCAATAAAAAAATGTTGCATACTTTTCGGATGGTCACCCTAAGGAACGCAGGAGCACTGTTAAACATGTTTTTCATGACTAACGGGTTTATCGAAGTCGGTTAGAGCCGACTTTAACTTACGCTCTCGTTGTCAATTGTACAGGGTATATTGAAGTCGGGCTTGAGCAACGGTCCAATGCATTTTAAGTTATTGATTATATCGGAATTGGGCTTAAAACTACACACAATATTTTTCAGCCTTTCATCGTAGTGATATTTCTTTCGATTTTTTTTGCAATCTCAAGGTCTACTGAATGCTGGTCTAGAAATGCATTTACTAATGTTTGTTCCTTTTTGAGCGTCTCAATGAATTTTTCACTTGTTGCATGATAGACCTGAATTTTTCCATTGAAAGCGTTGTGCTAGCCTTAAACGCTGTTGTTGGTCCGTGGCGTGTCACATCGACATCTGAGACTAAACTGATTTCGACCCGTTAAATACAAATAAGCAAATTGCCGACTTGTAGAGCAGAGATATTTTAATGTTTGAATTGTGATAAATAATTTTGTTAAAAATGTCTAGTGATGAATTTGTTCCTGTACTAAATTGACGAATGTTAAGATTGAACTGAATCGTTGTTTTTTTTTTGACGTGTTGTATTGACATGTGTTTAATTTGAATGTGATAAAATTGATTTATGCTGAAATTGTATTGTGTTGAATACGCATGTGTTGAAATTGCTAGTGTTAATTTTGTGTTGTGTGTGAATTTGTGTGTTGAGTTTTCAAATTTAGATTTCAATCTCTTACCGTTTAGGCTGTGCGATGATTGCCAATCAGTCAGTGAATGAGTAAGTCAGTCAGTCAGTCAGGACATTCTCTGTTTATATTTATAGAGATGACCCAAATAGAATGTTTCATTCAAACAACAAAACGCGAAGCTTAAAAAAATGTTTTTATGAGCTTTGATTATCATGAAGTTTAAATTAATGTCAATTGACGAGTAATCGTCACATATTCGTTTTGTGTTTAATTAATTCTAAAGGGGGCGTAGAAACGCACGCCTGATACCTGTTAGTATATAGATAAATTTGTATATCAAAACCGACTTTATAATTCTTTGACATGCGGAGGACGTGTACAAATATTTACAACAACAATTTTCTATCCATATATAAAAAGCAAATGATAAGACTTTATATTTACTTATAAACGGCCCTGCCTGCGTTTTGCATACTTCCCAATTGTTCTCAATTGTAGCTTAGAAGAAGAAAGACATGGGCGTGTGTACTCTTGTTGGGTGGGTCTTTGATATCTTTTGATGGTGAGGGTAATTATATCAATGATTGCCTGAATACGCCCATAAGTGTTAAGGCTAACTCCACCACATTTTAAGAATAAGATAAAGAAAACCGCCTAGAGATTACTTATTAATGTGAAAACACCAAATCGAATTTCAGAAAATTACTGCACCTACTGAAAGTTTTTTAAATAAATGTTTTGTAATCGTGCCAACAACTATGATGCAATTATTAATGCATCATGCCAACAACTGTTTCTAACTGCCAACAACTGTTTGTAGTTGTTGGCATACACTATGCAGATGTATTACTTCCTAATTGCATACATGCACTGATAACGTTCAGAGGCATGATTCTCTTAATGGCAATCTAGAAGTTCTAAGGGGGAAGTATTAAATTTGTAAGAACTCCTAGCTGCTAATGCGTCAGCTATGGTGATAAGCTCTGCACCGGATAAGCGCCCTCTCATGCATCATCAAACTGAAATACACTGAAAAATAATTGAGGGAAGCTAACTTCGGCCGGATTTTATATACCCTTGGAGCATGATATATGATTGCCGGTTTAGTTATACGATATATTCATCCGATTTTGATCAAACTTTGCAAAACTGTGTTGAAACAGATAATATTCTTTACTGGAAATTATTTAAATTAAAAGAAAACAAGCCCGCTACCGTCAATCTATTTTCACTTTTCATTAATATTTCTTTATTCAGAATATGAGAAAAATTGTTAATTTTTTCATTTAATAAAGAAAAGTGCTTAAAATCACGAATTTGAAACTTTTGAGTGGGTGGCTCACAACTGGTTTAACTTTTTTAACTTTATGCTATTTTTTCTTACATTTTATTATAAAAGCCCATTTCATTCTCCGTTGAACGGTTGTTGTCCCAATGAATTTGGATACCGTTTGTCGAAGTTATGCGCGTTTTTCTGAGTACACATCGACAACCTAGTATTTTTTTAGTATGTCAACATATTTATGTTTGCTTTAACATAAGTGCCCCTAAAAGTAAACTCAGTTTCGATTGGCGCCAGATTCAAATAATATCGACTGAAGAGCTCGAAAGGCTGTTGGGCTGAGGAATGGGCCAAAATACCGGATTCAGAGTTCGAAATCATGACTAGCGAGATCCGGTTAGGCATTTTCGAGCTCATAAATAAGCCTGGAGGTTAAATCCATTATTTATTGATTTTTTATTATCCTTATTCTGTATCCTTTTTATTTTTTTAAAGACTGGCTCTAATTAAATTTCGCAGTAAAAATTGAACATTTTAAAAAAATTGCAGAAAACATGCTTTAACTTTAATTTAATTATTTGATATTGCTGATTTGCCTTAAATTACGCACGTTTTAACAATTTTTGTCAAAAAATGTTATAACATGTTTTAAACATTTTTTACTGAACAAAATATAGGTGGCTTTAACTGAATTTCGATGAGTGTATTTCTAACATACGTTTTTCATTTTTTATTAGATACAAATGGAGAATACAGCTACTAAATCTGGAAAATATGTATAAGGAATAAATTATTTCGGCTTTGTGCAGACATGCATACATATACACAGGTAACCCAAAATTTTAAACCAAGGGCTGAAAATTAAAGTTGTCCAAATTCCAAATGTTTGTTAATGGAATAATAGGATACATATTCAAGCTTCAAAATATGTAAGCAATATTTTTCTACGGTGGTTTGTTTGCTCTTGGCAGAGGCATACCTACACTTACCTCTTGCTTGTATTTATTTTTGAAAAAAAGGTTTTATATTTTGGACAAAAAAATTGTAAAAACAGTCGTTTCAGTATTTTTAGCTAAGCTAAACTTAAAATTTGATTAATTTTCTTTAATTTAAGGTACTCATTATACACTGCCATGCACTTAAATAGGATATTTAACGCGAATATACAACTATTTGACTGAAACAATCAATTGGAATCTCAAAGGCAAATATTTTTAGCATTCAGTACTTCATTCTCTTTATTGAATTAACAAAAAAAAAATATTTTTTTTTAATAAACGTAGTCTTCTGTTAAAAATTTTTTTCAACGAGCTCTTCAAAAAATGTATTTCATTTCATGCACTTGAATAGGGACAAACGTGATTTCATCATTCTGAGTAAAACTCCGCGCAATGAAGTTGATCTTTTGTCATCATATAAACGTTTTAAATAGAAAACGAGAAAGGCAAAGCTAACTTCGTCTGCACCGAAGTTTTGATACACTTGAAATAGCTTGTCACAACGGTTAGCGACTTCGACCAAGCTTCAGCTAAAAAGCATGACTTATTACCGATGACCGTGGTTGAGCGATAATATTGAGAACAAACCAGTTTTTATCACTTAAAACCCATTTTTCGAAGGAGCATTTTGTATGGCAGCTACAAGAAGTAGTCATCCGATCCGGTCGGTTCCGATATATTAGCAGCGTGCAGTAAAAAAGAAGACTCTGTGCAAAGTTTCCTAGCTTATAAACTGAGGGACTAGTTCGCGTAGAAACAGACAGACGGACAGACGGACGGACGGAGCGGAAAAGCTTAATCGACTCAGCTCGTCATGCTGATCAAGAATATATATACTTTATGTGGTCGGAGATGATTCCTTCTATGCGTTGCAAACTTCTGGGCAAAATTATAATACACTTTTCAAGTGTATAAAAATACTGTGGTGGGCGGTAAAGCACTAACTGATGAATAAAAAAGCAAAATAATAGTTTTAAAGAAGTGAATTCTTACGTATAGGCAAATTGCTACAAAAAAATTGGGATAAGCTAAAGTGTTGTATGCAATTTTCTTAAAAACCCATCAAATTATGGAAATAATATGAAAGTCCGTACCAAACAAACATTTTCACGTACATGTGTAACGTCCGCAACGGCATGAAAATACTCAAAAAAAAATTGTAATATTATGAGGTGGAAATAGGTGGTGCTGAATCTGGGCTTTAAATTGCTCTAGGTTGTCGAGAACCCGAAAAACATAACCTCAAAGTAACAAAAAGTGTGTTTAAAGAATATTAATACACTAGCAAAAAGCCCGTCGCGCTTCGCCTTGAACAGTATAGAACCCATATCAGAAACAGTTTGAGTTCAATCGTGAGAGTCAAATATTTACCAAATTATAAAATATTCTATAAATTGGTTCCCCTGTAGAGCACAGAAATCGAATCATACATACATTGGCTTAAAATCAACGTTTTACTACTTTGCCGCCGTTACGACTTTGCTGCTGCATTCTTACCACCCCTATCCCACCCACAACCAAAAAAAAAAATCACACTTCTTACACAACATCCACCCGTTTCCCACTTCCCCACTTCCCACCCACACCACACTTCCAGCCCACATCCACCCACGTCCAACCCACTACGACCACATCCCACCAAATTTTCCAACATCGGGTCAAACTTTCCAACATCAAAATCACATCTCAATTTATTTCACTCACTATTCTCAAAACCGAGTTTCAAATCAGGTGAAAATAGTGTTTTCTGCAGAATTTTCCTGCCATTTTTCCTCGTGGGCGAAATATTTCGCATGGAATGCTTACAAACCAAGTTTCAAGCCAATCGGATGAAAAATACATTTTTTTTACACAGTTTAAAGCCGGGTATCCAGCACTGCGGAAACTAAAAATTCCTGTCAAACTTCATATAAAAACGAGAAGGCCAACTAGCTTCGTCTTTGCCAAGTTTTTATACCCTTGCAAATGTTTTAATACATCAGAGTTTAAGAACGCCAGCATTAAAACAAACAATTTTTCTAAATAAAACCCACTTTTCGACCGCTAGTTCCTATGACAGCACGCTATAAGATATAGTCATCCGATTTTGACCAAAACTTCCTACAGGGTTGTCCATATTCGACGGACCCATCTGGCAACGCCATAACTTTTGACAGAGATGTCAGATCGCTTAATGACATACCGCGTTTGAAGCGTCAGTCCAAGCAGATTTTTACCATGGAACAATACACGCCACGCGAGCGCTCTGAAATAGTTGAAATTTACATTCAACAGAACAAGTCAATTGTGAAAACTCAACGTGCTTTTAAAAAAATTCAAAATTTTCACATTTCACATTGAATGGGACCGTAAATAAGCAAAATTGCCGTATTTACGCCACTGAAAATCCTCAGGAGATTCAAGAAGTGCCTCTTCATGACGAAAAAGTCACAGTTTGGTGCGGCGTTAGTGCGAAAACGGTCATTGGGCCGTTTTTCTTCCAAAATGAAAATGGCCATGCTGTTACCATCAACCAGAGCGTTATCGCGACATGATGACCAATTTTGTGATGCCAATTATTCGTCGAAAGCGTATGAGGCAGTTCTGGTTTCAACAAGACGGCGCTCCACCGCACACAAGTCGCATAACAATCGATTTTCTGAAGAAATTGTTTCCGGGCCGTTTGATGTCGAAAAGTGGTGATTTGACTGGCCACCGCGTTCGCCCGATTTGACGCCGCCTGACTTCTTCTTGTGGGGATATTTGAAGTCAAAGGTTTACGTTAACAAGCCAAGGACCGTAGAAGAGCTCAAGGACAACATTCGTGAAGAAATAGCCGCTATTCCGGCCGAAATGTTGGCGAAATCGATGGAAAATGCTGCAAAAAGGGCACAATACGCCATCAACGCCAGAGGCGGCCATTTGAGAGATATCATATTCAAAAAATTGATGTAAACAAATCTACTTGGAACAAATTAAATGATTAAGATTGCCAACCGCCAAATTTTTATTTTTTTCTTTGATTTTTTAAAAAAAAAACATGGGTCCGTCGAATATGGGCAACCCTGTATAT
>JAEIFU010004660.1:0-10740 GCA_018904235.1 Lordiphosa stackelbergi | reverse complement strand
TTGGAAAATTTGGACCCAACGGTCGGAAAATCCCAGAAAATTCTGCAGGGAAAACGTTATTTTTGCACCCGATTGGCTTGAAACTTGGTTTGCAAGCACAGTATGCGAAATAATTCGAGACGTGTTTTCCTGATTTTGGAAAATCCGCCCAGGTGGGAAATGGCCGGAAAATTTACATGCAAAAAGCTATTTTTCATCCGATTGGTTTGAAACTCGGCTTGTACGGATAATATGAAATATTTCGAAATGTGATTTTTCGAAGTTGGAAAATTTGGCCGAGCGGTCGGAAAATTTGGTTTCTGCATAAAGTCAACTATTTTTTATCCGATTGACTTGAAACTCGGTTTGTAAGGATAGAATACGAAATAATTTGAATGTGAATGGGGATGAAGAGTGATGGGAGGGATGGGGGTGGAAGTTGGGAGGGAAAACCCATTAGCAAAGAGCATACTGTTGAAGGCGTAGCGCGTCGGGTTATTTTGCTGTATCCCAAAATCTTAAAATAAGAGTAAAACTGTTGTATGATGCTCTTTTGTTTTTCATCCTACTATCTCCAAAATAATATTCAAAGCTTAACAAAATATAAAATTTTCAATTTACGCCCAATTGGCTTGTACATGAGTTTTCACACAAAAATATGGAGTCAGTGACTCACAAGTTAAGGATCATCATCTATACACACAGAAAGGCAAGCGAAGCTGCGGGGTATAAGCTAGTTGAATATAAAAGGTGGACGATTACTACGTCTGGAGTCTATTTGACAGATTGAACGCATTTGCTTTACCACTGTCACAAAATTATACTAATCTCTACATAATAATTCACATAAATCAGTTGTCCATCCACTGTACCATTCCATCAGAGGAGACGACAACCGCTTGCTTTACACTCTGAGCGTTGCTGTCGACACCCCAAGGCACACACAGACACACACACACACCCACTTAACCTCTCATATACAACGGTACTTGCGTGTGTCTCCCTTAAGAAATATAGACAGGTGCAGATGGCCCATAACCCACCCATCTACCTTCCCCTGGGGAGAGAGGGTAAAATGCGGTGGCCAAACAGATTGCGGCCGTAATTTGAAAGCGTAAACTCATTTGATTATTAAGGTGAAATAAGAGTTGGCCCCCACCCACCCAGAGGGTGGGGTGGGGTGGTCCGGGTGTCAGGTGAAAAGGCGAGCTTAAGTAAATTCAATTAAATAACATTTTCTTTTTTTATTGTTCACATTTACGAGTCTGTTTGGGAGTGAATGAGTATTTATATAGGGTACAAGACAAAGAGATTGTGTGTGTGTGTGTTTATGATTATGATTATGCTGATGTCGATGCTGGTGTAGCCTCATCCTGCTCCTGCTGCTGCTGCTGCCCGTTCGCTGCTGCTCTTCAATGGTCTTTTCAAAAATTATACGCTCCCACCGATAGAAAATCATCTAGCCAACGCTTCTCATTATCGTTGAGCTCTGCGGCCGGAGTGGTGGCCTCACCCTCATTATCAGCCTCAATTGGTTGCGCCTGGGTGACGGTAGTCTCTGCCTCATCATCAATGCTAATTGCTGTGGTGGGCTCATTAATGGGCTCAGGTGGCTGCGTTGTTGTGGTACGTTTCTGGCTGACCCTTCGCTTACCGCTGCTACCCAATCCTGTCAGAATTTGCGATTCCAGCTGGGCCATTTCACTGTCGCTTAGCTCATTACGCTGCCCACCATTAAAGATGCTGTTATCACATATTTGTCATTCAGGGCCTTGGCGCGCTCACCCGGTTCTTCGCTGGGCGGCTTCCGCTGAATCAGTGCAATTTGGTCGCGATATTTATCCCCCCATTGGGTGCATCGAAGGCTTCTCGAGTATGACGAAACGACAGACGGTATCCGCATCCTTGACCTTGGGGCCAAAGCATTCAACACAATCTCATAGCGCACTCCATTCACAATCTCACGTTAGGCATCGATTATGTTGATAAGTTCATCGACAGAGGCAAAAAGGTCGCGGCTATGTTTTGTACGCCAATCAAATTGGGTGAGAGATATTCACGCTCGCCGGGATCCAATCAGAACTTTTGGTTACTGATCGCCTGATCTGTGGTGCTATCTGTTGTTGTCTGTGTGTAGTAGGTTAGGTAGGGTAGGCAGTGGGTCGGGACGGATTGTGTTTGTGGCAGAGAAAGACAAAAGAACGAAAAGCAAGGAAACACATAAGGATACAACAACACACGTTGAAGAGTTTTAGACATATTGATTGTTTGTACATATGTATGAATTTTTATCTTTTTTGGGTGATTCGAGGGGTTAGTTTGGGTGTTGTGTGTGGGCGTGTGAAGCATAAACAGATGTTGTGCACGGTTGTGAACCACCACCACATGAGAAAATATTGCAAAAAATTGATGTTTGTTTTTGGGAATAGATAAAACTTATGTAAATAGTGAATGCAGCATCAAATGATGTGTGGGAGTTCCTTCGAATTGTGAGTCTCAGGACGCAGCACTGTAACAGGGATTGTTTTTTTTTTTTTTCAGTTATAGCTACATTCAAAAAATATCTTTTTTTATCGATCCTTATTATGACAGCTTAGATGCGTATCACCAAAAACATAGAACAGGCGCGGATCTACTGACTTTAAAAGGGCAAATAAAAAATTATTATAGAAGTAGCACCCTACGTGCGTTGCTACGTCCCTTTATAGTTTAAACCACAGAGCTGGTAAATAACTATTGACCGTTTCTCGTGTCAAAAAGTATTTCCGCAAGCTTGTCTTTGCAAGCGCGTAGTTCTAGTTGTATTCGTCGCATCGGTTCACGCTAGAGCTTTTGAAAGCTCTTTTCACGCGCTAACACGTGTTTGATTTATTGTTGTTTGTTTTTAGTCGTTCGTGAGTTATAGCGTCGCAAACATGGAGCAAAATAAAGAGAAAATACGGCATATTTTACAGTACTACTACGATAAAGGCAAAATGCATCTCATGCTGCCAATAAAATTTGTGCAGTTTATGGACCCGATACAGTTTCCATTTCCACCGCACAACGATGGTTTCAACGTTTTCGTTCTGGTGCAGAGGTGATCGAAGATGCGCCACGGTCCGGAAGGCCTGTCGTCGAAAATTGCGATAAAATCGCTGAATTGATCGAAAGAGACCGGCATAGTAGCAGCCGTAGCATCGGCCAAGAGCTGGGCATGAGTCATCAAACCGTTATAAACCATTTGAAGAAGCTTGGATTCAAAAAGAAGCTCGATGTATGGGTGCCACACGACTTGACGCAAAAAAACATTTTTGCCCGTATGGATGCATGCGAATCGCTTCTGAATCGCAACAAAATCGACCCGTTTTTGAAGCGGATGGTGACTGGCGATGAAAAGTGGGTCACTTACGACAACGTGAAGCGCAAACGGTCGTGGTCGAAAAGCGGTGAAGCTGCCCAGACGGTGGCCAAGCCTGGATTGACGGCCAGGAAGGTTCTTCTGTGTGTTTGGTGGGATTGGCAGGGAATCATCCACTATGAGCTGCTCCCCTATGGCCAAACGCTCAATTCGGACCTGTACTGCCAACAACTGGACCGCTTGAATGCAGCACTCATGCAGAAGAGGCCGAATTGTCTTCCATCAGGACAACGCCAGGCCACACACATCTTTGGTGACGCGCCAGAAGCTCCGGGAGCTCGGATGGGAGGTTCTTTGCATCCACCGTATAGTCCGGATCTCGCACCAAGTGATTACCACCTATTTCTGTCCATGGCGAACGAGCTTGGTAGTCGGAAGTTGGCCACAAGAGAGTCCTGTGAAAATTGGCTCTCCGAGTTTTTTGCCAATAGGGAAGCGAGCTTCTATAAGAGGGGCATTATGAAGTTGGCATCTCGTTGGGAACTCGTCATCGAACAAAACGGCGCATATTTGACTTAAATCGCATTATTATAACCAATTTTATGAACAATTGAAAATTCAATAAAAATACCGCAAGACTTTTTGACAACCTTATATGGACCCTTTGAGCAAAGAGTAGAGAGAATGTTACTGGTTTAATATATGGTTGGTCAGAAAAAAAATTTTATTGTTGTTTTGCTCTGCTATTCGCAGACTGTTTAAGATAAGGAGAAGAAAATAAAAGTATTTATTTTATCGTTTGTGTGGAATTGAGGTGTTTGAGTTGGCCCAGTGGATTGGCAGCATGTGCTTACCAAAATAAGAAAGGTGATAAATTTAGAAAATAGTACTAATAATTTTTGAATAAATAAATAATTTTTCCACATGAAAAACTCACACGTTCTTTTAGGATATCGCGAAACGGTTCAGGCTCTCTAGGTGGAGATCAAACACGAAGTAGAAAAAGCGAAGTCAGTCCCGAACGTTTAGCTGAACGTTGACCAAACGAGAAAGAGAGAGTGAAGCGTAAAATTATGAATTCAGTGAGAGATTTCGGCTTAGAGAGAGAAGTCGAGTTGACAGAAATATTTATAATAATTTTATAATTATAAATGCGCAATATATTGTCGGTGAGTATCATTTGAATTACATCTAGGGACTCAAACGCATAAGTAATATTGTTATCGTTAATTTGGCACTATTATTCAATTGATTAAACAGGTCCTTCTCGAAACTTGACAACAATACATTTAAAGGCTAAATCATAACAATCATCCCTAACATTAGGAACCAAACTCATCATGGCGAACATATAATAATAGGAAGTAAACAAAATAGTTGTTGGCTTGTATATTAAATTAAATAGCCAATAAAACTCAAATCTCGTTAAGTTGATTATGGGGGATGACATATTACGCAAAAGGCTTGAAAAATCAGGGCTCGTAAACTTACGGCTCAGGTCTTCCTACCTACGATATACAAAGTCAGTGCATCTGAAGTACTAAGATCGTAAGGAGAAACGCGGAACCCGAAGGCTGGTGCGTGACGTCACCCAAACGGTTAACGGTTACAAAAACAACCCCTGAGTTTCACGTCGTTTCTTATGACAAACGAAACGGAACCTTCAGGTTTTGGCATGCCCTTTGATGACAAGTTTGCATGAAATATGGAAACTTCTGTCATGTATACAAGTCCGACTGCGAGCCACAACCAAACTCAAACAAACAAAAAGAGCGTTTGCGTTGAGCTGTTAATTATTTTGCTCATCTGTTGTTAATGTGCTAACGCTCACCAGGATCGCTCTCTGTATGTTGTTGGCTGGAATGAGCACAACTAGAATAGCTCAAATCCATGATACACCATAGAAGGAATGCATTCAGTTGAAAAAAAAATGTGGCCCAAGCAGCATTTGATAAGAGCGAAAGAGAGGGAGGGTGAGAGAGAATACATATCGAGATCAATCTACTCTTAAAAACTCACCCCCAAATGTTCATTTAAGCAACAACAAAATAATCTATTTAGCCGTCTATTTTATCCATCTTCATGACAATCTTAACTCATATAAGAATTTATGTAACAAAACAAGACATTTGGGCGGACATTTGGGTCTACTTCGTTTAACCTACACCTCCTATTTATCCGTCTTCTTTACTAATCTAAACACTCAAATGATATTTTGACATTTGGAAAATTGCAAATTTTGCAATATATTTATGATATCTCCTATTCACTTCTTTTCTCAGCGCTAACCCACTGAGCTCTTGTGCCACGAAATAATTTCCTGTTTAGCTCAATTTCCGCGTGTTGGAATCAAACTCAGATTTGAAACGTTTACAGCAATAAAACTTCTGCTTCTAGAGATAAGAAACCTGTTTTGCCAATCACACTATGAGCCGTAATTTGTCTCTATCATATGTTGATTCTTATCGGGTTCTTCTTCGGTTAATAAAGATTTTTTGATTTATAAACAAATACCGGGTATTATTTGCCCACTTATTTTGGATACTTAAAGTTGGGGTGTTAGGTTTTAAAATTATTTTTTTGTTCCTTTTTTTTTATATTTTTTCCTGAATGAACAACATCTCGAGAATATTGTGTACAAGTTGAAGTCAATTCGAGTAAAACTTACGGAGTTACAGCGTTGTCGACTGGCCGCACTTCCTGATTGCTACCGTATGAAAAACCTTACATCGATTTTCCCGAAAATTACTTTTCGGAAGTCCGTGTTCACTGCCATTTGAAAACTACTCGACCGATAACATTAAGGGTGTTTCCCACCCACAAAATGGCGGAAATTTTAGTCGAAAATAACGGTTCACACTTTAGATAGCCGCCAAAAATTTTTTCAATTAAAAAAAAAATAATCAGAGAACGTTGGGGGAAGATTTATTTATAATTTAACAAATTTTTATGGTTTTTCATTTTCCGATCATTTCCGCCGAGCTATCAGTGAACATCGTATACCCTTGCAAAGGGTATTATAATTTTGCCCAGAAGTTTGCAACGCATAGAAATATTCATTTCCGACCCTATAAACTATATATATTCTTGATCAGGGTGACGAGCTGAGTCGATTGAGCTTTGTCCGTCCGTCTGTCCGTCTGTCTGTCCGTCTGTCTGTCTGTTTCTACGCAAACTAGTCTCTCAGTTTTAAAGCTATCGAGCTGAAATTTTGCACAGAGTCTTCTTTTTACTGCACACTGCTAATATGTCGGAACCGACCGGATCGGATGACTATATCTTATAGCTGCCATAGGAACTATCGGTCGAAAAGTGGGTCTTTGTGAGAAAAACTTTTTTGTTTTTAATGTTAACGTGTCTCACTTCAGCGATTATTAATATTATACGCTTTCACATAGATTTGGAAGTTTTTCCCAAAATCGGATGACTATATCTTATAGCTGCCATAGGAACTATCGGTCGAAAAGTGGGTTTTTATGAGAAAAAATTTTTTTTGTTTTTATTTGTTTACGTGTCTCACTTCAGCGATTATTAATATTATACGCTTTCACATAGATTTGGAAGTTTTTCTCAAAATCGGATGACTATATCTTATAGCTGCCATTGGAACTATCGGTCGAAAAGTGGGTCTTTGTGAGAAAAACTTTTTGTTTTTAATGTTAACGTGTCTTACTTCAGCAATTATTAATATTATGCGCTTTTACAAAGATTTGGAAGTTTTGGTCAAAATCGGATGACTATAATCTATAGCTGTCATAGGAACTATCGGTCGAAAAGTGGGTTTTATTTAGAAAAATAGTTTGTTTTAATGCTGGCGTTCTTAAACTCTGATGTATTAAAACATTTGCAAGGGTATAAAAACTTCGGCAAAGACGAAGTTAGCTTGGCCTTCTCGTTTTTTTTCAAGACGTCCTGGGGGAAGCTCTGTCACGGGCTAATGGTTTAATATTTTTGCATGAAAAATTAACAGAACATAGTGAAAACTATGCTCAATAATGTATAGAAGGTTTGAATTAAATTGCGCAATCGATATTTGAGATAAAAAATCACAAAAAAGGTGTTTTTTTTACGCTGAAACCCTTACCCCCTCCCTTAAGTTATGATCAAAAAGTGAATTACTCCCCGACATCCCCTCCCCACCCTCACACAACCAGCGCCGCACAATTTGAAACGTAGAGATAAGCGCAGCAGCAGCACCGCATTCAGCTCCTACTCTAAGTACAGAGTATAAATACAATCGGGCTTCACCGACTTTCTCACTTGTTTCTGTTATTGTTGTTCGACTTCTCCCAAACTTAAATTTCGTAGCCACCGCTGTATTAAGTTGAGCAAGCCGTTGTTCAAGACGAGAAAGAAAACGCACTGTCAGCACTACACAGCAATTAAATTTTTGCACATTTTTTTGTAATTTTCAACATTTGGACTACAAATACTTCTTAAGAAACTGTCGCTAAATTTCCCAATTTTTAATAAGGTTGAGTTCTCAAAAGTGTACCAAAACATCCCAACCGACTTAAGTCTGTCTTTCGTTATTGCGTGCACTTGGTTACGCTTTGCCCATCTATGAGTTGCCAGGACAACTAACACCCAAAACCAGGGCAGTCAAGCAGAAGTCGAGGAAGAAACTTAAATCCCATCATCTCATCAACACCATCATCATGTTTTCGTTCGGCTGGCAATGTTGTTTAAAATGCCATAAAGTTTAATTGAAAAACAAGCCCCAACCAATCTTTCACCGCCCGCACAACATAATCAGCTTGAGCGCATCGGCAAGCGGCGGCAGGAAGCTCATCAACATCATCGTCGTCGTCGTCGTCGACTGCAGTGACGCAACCCCAACCCGCTGTCAAAAGTTTTTATGCATTTTTCGGCTTTTTGTCACGACGACGCTAGACAACATCAACGACAATGAGGATGAACGACCAAAACGTCAACAAGCTGCCAGTTGGCCCTCCTCTGTCAACGCTGTCAGATGCACTGCATCCAACTTGTGCAGCCTTTTTGTGCTTTCGATTTTTAAATTATTCAGCAAAATGTGTCTGTCAACGGGGCCGGCCGGTCTTTGGTGAGCAGCATTTTCATCATTTATCGATGAGTTTTATTGCAACAGTTTTCATATTCGATTCGATTCGGCGTTTAATTAGTTTTTGTGGTCTGCCTAGGCTGCAACCAAGCGTCACCTTAATGATTTGACTTGATTGACCTGATGTCCCATTCCGTTAACCAAAACTTGACCGCAATTGCAATTGCAATTACGTTGTGTTCATTAGGCCTTTGGGCTGCGGGCGGCTTTGGGCGGTGTGTATTTGGTTTTGGGAACGATTAACTCATTTATCTTTTGCATTCAATTTGGCACAGGATATGAGTGGACGAACCAATTTTGCAGCATTAAATGCAGGTTTCTGATTCTAATTGAACAGGTTGCTAGATTTTGTGTCAGTCATCGCTCAGCGCAAAGCCAGGATTTTAGAATCACTGCAGGCATGGTGCAAATAGCTTTCCAATTGTTTTGCGAGCTAAGTAGGAGTCCATCAAGTCTGTGACAGTAATGGCCCACCGAATACCCTAACCTACCTACATACCTGATCATATTAATAGGTACAGTGTAAAAGAGATCATTTTGTGTTTTAATATAATAATAGCCTGGCAGGTCTCTACTGGTGTCTCATACCACAGTTTTTGGACACCTTCCCATAATTTTTGATTATTTGAAATTTCTTTTTTAGGTCTCCCCACAAGTTTTCAATGGGGTTAAGGTCGGGGGATTGGCTTGGCCACTTCAGAACGTCAACTTTTTGGTCCTTGAAATGTTTAGGGATCATTATCTTGCTGAAATACCCAACGTAATGGCATATTTTTCTCAGCATACGGTTTCCATAACTACTTCCAATATGGATTTGTACTCTTCAGCATTAATTTTGTTCGTAGCCTGTTAAAATTGACCTACGCCATACCAGGAGACAATACATTATATTGCCACCTCCATGTTTGACTGTTTTTTTGTAAACCGTGGATGGAATTCCTTTACATTAGGGCGTCGAACATTCCTTTCTACAGTCATTCCCAAACAAATTAATCTTGGTTTCATCGCTCCATAATATATTTCCTCCAGTTTTTCTCCCCCGGTGCATCCTACCTAGTTTTTGTGGTCGCTTGCAAAAGTTTTCCTCATGGTGATATTTTTTTTGCGCATTCTTCCTGCTAGGTTGGCATCTTGTAGTCGTCTTCGGACAGTTGGAGCACTAACTGAATTCCCAATTTCAGCTGCAATAGCCTTCGATGACTTAAATGAGTCCTTTTTGCTCAAAGATTTTTTTGTAGTAGTCAAGGGTTTCTGTTGTTTTTTGTGGCCTTCCACGTATTTCCTCTCTTGGTTTTCTTTCTAATGCAATTTTAACAAAATTATGAGACCTGTTCATTAATTTGGCGATGGCTCGTAAAGATTTGCCTTCTTTTTCAGACTAAGAACCAATCGAGCTTCGTCTTTAGTACAAGGAGAATTTCGACCCATTTTTCTAAAAAAAAATAGAGCTATACTTAATTTACCTTTAGTTACCAAACGATCACTGATTACAAAATTATTCACTTGATACTTGTCAGAAACAGAGATTGTACCTATTATTATGATCAGGCGAAATGTGTGGTAGACTCGCAATTTATAGAAAAGCTTTGGTATACGGGGCAGCCCCTCTTTCAACTCTTTGTCACAGTGTGACCAGACATTGACAATATCAAAAAACCAAAAATTAAAAAGTTGTCACTAATCTACACTAAACTACAGTAAAAGTAGTATTTTACTGCTTGAAAATTGCTAATAATTCTCGATTGCGGCTCAGGCATCGGGTGGGAATAGAAACCGAGCGGCTTGAGTGTTCCGTTTGTAAGTTTGTTTAAATTGGCCCCAACACAAAAATTGCTTGCGCACGTAAAGGATGAGTTTAGCATTTGCTGATGGGGGCGCTAGCCTTGTGACGTGCGCTAGATCTGTTTTACACTGCTCGAACATCTGATCGGATCGGGGTTTTATCCTTTTTTGAGCTTTTGCAGCTGTCCTTGAATGAAGGCGGCGTTTGGTAAACAGCGTCTGTATGCGTTTAGGATTGCTAGAAAACTTTTTAGTTCGTGTGCGACTGTGGGTTTCTTAAAGTCTGTGATGGCTTAAACTCGATCTTTCGTAGGTGTTATGCCTTCTTTGGTTATGTGGTAACCGAGAAAATCTATCTGCTATTGAGCAAAACTACATTTCGATGGCTTCATGCATAGCCCGAGTTGACGGAGTCTGACAAAGACGATTTTTACATGCTCGTAATGCTGTTCAGGCATGCGGGGGTGTGTAGATAAGCATCATTCCCGAACAGATTTGGTTCTCTAAATTTTTAAATTACATAGATCGTTTAAACGACTCAAATAAAGAGTTCATA
>JAEIFU010004659.1:0-10741 GCA_018904235.1 Lordiphosa stackelbergi | reverse complement strand
TTAATAAAATACATTTGGTAAAAAACATTATTACACATGACTTATTATAACATTAAACATAATATAAGGAATAATCACATTAAGAAAATTATAGTTAAAATTAAGACATACTATTAAAAATTTGAACATTTTTTTAGATAGATGGAATACAATAACTTAATTATTATTTTTTTTTTTTTCTATTTTGTGGTGTTAAGGTGACTGGTAATTTTGGCCTTAAATAGAGATGCGCTAGTAATTGTTTTAAGGGTATGGGGTAGTTGGTTCCAGAGTCGAACGGCATAGATAACGAATTGTGTTTCAGACCTTTTTAGCCTGGTCTTAGTACAAATTAGTACAATTAAGTTATGAAAATCTGTTCCAACATAATTTTGAAGAGTTTGATCAAAATCTGATGAATATATCGTATAGCTGCCATATAAAATACTGGCAGGCATATATCATGCTCCAAGGGTATATAAACTTCGGTAAAGCCGAATTTAGCTTTCCTCTATTTTTTATTTTATTTTTCTCCTTTTCTTATTACTTTCTATTTCAATCTTTTCTTCTTCATTGATTTATAATTCCTCTATTTCTATGTATTAATGGAGCCCTTCCGCCAGATTGTCTTGCTCACAGCTTCTCTGAATACTTGAAATTATGTTAACATTGTAACTAAACAAACTTGAGTAAGGTTAACCCGGAAAAATGTCAAAGATTAATTGGGTGAGCACCAAGACAAAAAAACTTCAACAAATCTTGTTACCATAATTTTGCACTAATTTATTGTGACCATAACTCAGTGACTGTTTTTGTTGTTGTGGTTTAGTTTTTTACGCCACTTGAGTGGCAAGTCAAAGTCACCGCCAGGCAGACATGCAGACCGACAGCTAGACAGTTAGACAGCTGATACAGCTTTACGCTAAATTGGCCAACCAAGGACGTCTCGTATCCTTAAACTTTTATTACTGAATATGCTTTAAAGACTCCTGCCGTAAAGTTTAACGGTGCTGCAGCAGATTTTGTTACGTTTACGCTTACTCAGACGGAATCTGAATCATTTTTATTGCCTAACATTTGTTTTAACAGCTTGCTTTAAGAAGCCACAACGAAACAGGATATTTATAAATTCAAATCACAAAACTTTCATTTTTGCCACTACTGGCCCCACACACACAGCAAGCGGAAGTCACATAAGGCCCCAAAACTTTTCGATTGACTTTGAAATTGAAATTCTGAGGCAAGTTTTTATGCAACTTCAACTACTTGGAAAATAAGTATCAAAGAAATTGTTACTTGTGGTATCTTTTAAACAGTCTCTACTTTCATTTAACGAAACTAAAGTGGAGATTTTTATTGTATTTTAGTGCGAAGCAGTTTGTGATAGCTGTCTTTCAGCTGTAAATTTATTTAATTAAAACGAAAATCGAGCCAAAAACGGGTAATACTTAGAACTAAAACCAGAACCAAACCCCAAAATTTGAAGAAATCTGAATTTTGTAAGAACCATCTTTCTTGGAGCTGAAGGAACCATAACCATCAAAAAAAAATTCAATTGTTTTCTTGGCATTAATTGACCAACCTAAGTTAGTAATGCGTCAATGAAATTCCAGTGTTTATTTATAGTTTAAAGGTACGGTCCCACAGGCAAATAATTTGCGCAAATATTTTAAAATATTTGCGCATTTTGTTTGCCCGTAGTGGGAACACCAAATAGTTTGCTCACAAATATTTGCCAAGTAGGCTTTGCCTCTGTTTGTGCACCAATAATTTGAAGCAAATATTTGCCTAATGGGAACACGTGGGAACACCCTCGCCAAATTTTGTTTGCGGGTTTGCGAGTTTGCTCTTGCAAGCAAATTGTAAGAGCAAACAATACCAAAATTAAAGATGTAGCTGCAAGGAAAATTCAAATATATCACAAGACCACGAAAAAAAATAAGTTCGTAATTAAAAAATTATTTAATTATATGGTACAAGCTATTTTTTCTATATAAACATAAATAAGAAAAGTATAAATTGCAGCTGATATGGTCTGTAGTAAAGACCTGCACGTGATTCCGGCACCGTATGATTACAGATAGAAGTAATCATTTTAACGATACCACGGTACTTGTGTGTAATCATGTACTCGTTTTTACGGCGTCGATTAGTAGTCGGCATCGTGGCATCGTACTATTATAACCGTAGAACTGTAAAAAAATAAAATAAAATTAAAAATATTAGCAAGGTTTAATTATGGTGACACAGTTTGGGAGCCAGCAGCCGGCACTCGTCTGACGACTTATTAAATCGCGAAATAGTATCAAAGAGAATAAAAATATGAATAATCAAAAAAACTTTATGCCCAAGCAAATAAAAAATCATGCCAGCATTAATGCATAAGCGCAATTCGCAGCTAAAGGATCTGCATGGAAAAAAACCGCTAACTGCTTAAGAAACGGCTTTTCAAGGGTACAAATGACCACACATAACTACATTACCATGATACCATGGAAGAACAATGTTAAAGAACATAGTCAAGATCATAAAGAATGTTTCAAACCGAGCTGAGTCGATTGAGCTTTGTCCGTCCGTCTGTCTGTCCGTCTGTCCGTCTGTCTGTTTCTACGCAAACTAGTCTCTCAGTTTCCAAGCTATCGAGCTGAAACTTAGCACAGAGTCTTTTTTTTACTGCACACTGCTAATATGTCGGAAACGACCGGATCGGATGACTATATCTTATAGCTGCCATAGGAACTATCGGTTGAAAAGTGGGTCTTTGTGATAAAAACTTTTTTGTTTTTAAAGTTAACGTCTCCCACTTCAGCGATTATTAATATTATACGCTTTTACACAGATTTGGAAGTTTTTGTCAAAATCGGATTACTATATCTTATAGCTGCCATAGGAACTACCGGTCGAAAAGTGGGATTTATTGAAAAAATCAGAGATTAAAACCGTAACCGAAACCGTAACCCGTAACCGCTAAAAACATTTTAAATTTTGAAACCGAAACCGTAACCGGAAAAAAATTTTCTTATAACCGTAACCGTATAACCTTTATTTACAAAACCGTAAGTACCGAAACAGAAACAAATATACGGGTTAATTTTTCATTTTCACACTGGAAAGTATCTTATATACATTGGTGCTAAACAGTTATAAAGCATAGAAACTAGGTACTCAGACACTGGAAATTTTGTCGGAGCGGAAATTGTTTGATTATTTAAAGAGCCGCTCCGACAATGTAGTGTGACTAGGCAACAGGCAACAACTTTTGGATGCATTTTGTGTGGGGCTGGAGGTATAAGCATTGTTCTTTATTTTGGCCTGTGTGAACAGAACTTGACCACTGAGACATACTGCTATAACGACAACCCAAAACGCATCGGAAAATTAAAATAAGCACATTAAACCAGAGGTAATATACATTGCTACAGCCAGCTCCATGGACCAGAGGTAGAAATGTTTGTAAAATAAAATGTTTTTGTGTAATGGAAGTGTGTTGCTGATTTTATTTAGCAAAGAAACTTTGTGTTTAATTTTAAGACGGGTGTTTTCCAATTCCCTATCAGAAGTGCGAAGGCCATTGTCAGTTTTGGCTTTTGCGTAGCACTCTGTTCATGGTGGAATTATTAAGGTGAACCTAGGTATACATCTATTGGCCCTCAGCAGATGCTGACGGCTTCACCTTGTTAATTGCACATGGTGTTTGATTGTTAGAAAGATTACACACACACTCGCACTTGCACATTCGAATAATGGACAACATTAATTCGATTGAATTATAAGGAAATAAGCCCCAATTCAAGTTTGACGGAAATTTGCAGTGCACTGTACGCGTATATGATCATTGATAAAGGGCATCACTTGCAAAAAAATCTAAAAATTAAACAGTTCTAATTAACAATCTAACTTCTTCATTTAGTATGTTTTTAAAACAAGAAAGATTGCTACGCAAGGTAGACAAATTGGAATGGTGGGGGAAAAAAATCAACAATATTTGCAGATCTTTTTGAGTTATCAAAAGGTGTGTGTAAGTGTTGAGTGTTTGTTTTCAGGACTAACATTTATAATGACGCCTCGCAAACTCGTTTGGACAGTCAAACTCAAAATGCTATTATGATATTTAAATGTAATTACAATATGGATTAAGATGTAATTTCTGAGAATAACCATTTGTTACATGGCGAATATTCGTTGACCAATGTATATTTATATCTAATTAGTTAAACTTAACCCATTTTACGCCGCGCTGCACGAAGTTTTTTATTTAGAGGTGAAAGCAACTTTTCTTGGGTAATTAGGACCCAGTAAAAACGAATCCGAAGTCATAAAATTTCTACCTATGATAGTTTCGCCAGGTGAGATGGTTCAATTACTCAAAAATTCACATTCACAGATGTATTAAAGTCTCCTAGTACTACTTTTTCCACGGGTTGTTACGTGTTACTTTTATAGCTACGTGTTTTAATTTTTTTTCTTTTGTAAGGTGTTTTTAACCACCACCTGGACCCCTCCTGCAAGGTGGGTGGTGTCCGCAATAATTTTTATCTGAAAGCCAATGAAATTTACTATAGTATAATGTTATTACGTAAGCAATTGGTTTCACTAGATCTTACAGAAAATTTTTCAAAAGAAGACAACTTTGCTGTTCGACTAGTCGAACATCGGCGTAAAATGGGTTAACTTGATACTTTTGCGAATGAAGCAGTTTTATATATTTTAGTTAAAACTTATAATGTTAACTGTAAAACATAATGTGAAAATTCTGCATAAGAAATTTAAACTAAGTACATTTACTGAATAAATGAGATTCCAAATGGGGCAAGATTTGTCAAAGTAATATTTTATACAAATAACCGTAACCGTAACCGAAACCCGAAACAGAATAAGGCTAATAACCGTAACCCTAACCGTAACCCATATCTCACAACCGTAATATAACCGTAACCGGTAACAAACGATCTGCCAAAACAGTAACCGTAACCCAAACCGTTATTCGTTTCGGTTTTAATCTCTGGAAAAAATATATTTTGTTTTTAATGCTAACGTGTCTCACTTCAGAGATAATTGATATTATGAGCTTTTACACAGATTTGGAAGTTTTGGTCAAAATCGGATGACTATATCTTATTGCTGTCATGGGAACTATCGGTCGAAAAGTGGGTTTTAATAGAAAACCTGTTTTTAATGTTGCTCCCTTTTACAGATGGAGTTTTGCAAAATCGTCATTCTATAGCGTAGATCGGTCGAAAGTGGGTTTTAATGAGAAAAACTTTTTGTTTTTAATGTTAACGTGTCTCACTTCAGCAATTATTAATATTATGCGCTTTTACACAGATTTGGAAGTTTTGGTCAAAATCGGATGACTATATCTTATAGCTGTCATAGGAACTATCGGTCGAAAAGTGGGTTTTAATGAGAAAAACTTTTTTGTTTTTAATGTTAACGTGTCTCACTTCAGCGATTATTAATATTATACGCTTTTACACAGATTTGGAAGTTTTGGTCAAAATCGGATGACTATATCTTATAGCTGCCATAGGAACTATCGGTCGAAAAGTGGGTTTTAATGAGAAAAACTTTTTGTTTTTAATGTTAACGTGTCTCACTTCAGCGATTATTAATATTATGCGCTTTTACAAAGATTTGGAAGTTTTGGTCAAAATCGGATGACTATATCTTATAGCTGTCATAGGAACTATCGGTCGAAAAGTGGGTTTTAATGAGAAAAACTTTTTGTTTTTAATGTTAACGTGTCTCACTTCAGCGATTATTAATATTATGCGCTTTTACAAAGATTTGGAAGTTTTGGTCAAAATCGGATGACTATATCTTATAGCTGTCATAGGAACTATCGGTCGAAAAGTGGGTTTTAATGAGAAAAACTTTTTTGTTTTTAATGTTAACGTGTCTCACTTCAGCGATTATTAATATTATGCGCTTTTACACAGATTTGGAAGTTTTGGTCAAAATCGGATGACTATATCTTATAGCTGCCATAGGAACTATCGGTCGAAAAGTGGGTTTTAATGAGAAAAACTTTTTGTTTTTAATGTTAACGTGTCTCACTTCAGCGATTATTAATATTATGCGCTTTTACATAAGATTTGGAAGTTTTGGTCAAAATCGGATGACTATATCTTATAGCTGTCATAGGAACTATCGGTCGAAAAGGGGGTTTTAATGAGAAAAACTTTTTTGTTTTTAATGTTAACGTGTCTCACTTCAGCGATTATTAATATTATGCGCTTTTACAAAGATTTGGAAGTTTTGGTCAAAATCGGATGACTATATCTTATAGCTGCCATAGGAACTATCGGTCGAAAAGTGGGTTTTAATGAGAAAAACTTTTTTGTTTTTAATGTTAACGTGTCTCACTTCAGCGATTATTAATATTATACGCTTTTACACAGATTTGGAAGTTTTGGTCAAAATCGGATGACTATATCTTATAGCTGTCATAGGAACTATCGGTCGAAAAGTGGGTTTTAATGAGAAAAATTTTTTGTTTTTAATGTTAACGTGTCTCACTTCAGCGATTATTAATATTATGCGCTTTTTACAAAGATTTGGAAGTTTTGGTCAAAATCGGATGACTATATCTTATAGCTGTCATAGGAACTATCGGTCGAAAAGGGGTTTTAATGAGAAAAACTTTTTGTTTTTAATGTTAACGTGTCTCACTTCAGCGATTATTAATATTATGCGCTTTTACAAAGATTTGGAAGTTTTGGTCAAAATCGGATGACTATATCTTATAGCTGTCATAGGAACTATCGGTCGAAAAGTGGGTTTTAATGAGAAAAATTTTTTTGTTTTTAATGTTAACGTGTCTCACTTCAGCGATTATTAATATTATGCGCTTTTACACAGATTTGGAAGTTTTGGTCAAAATCGGATGACTATATCTTATAGCTGTCATAGGAACTATCGGTCGAAAAGTGGGTTTCAATGAGAAAAACTTTTTTGTTTTTAATGTTAACGTGTCTCACTTCAGCAATTATTAATATTATGCGCTTTTACAAAGATTTGGAAGTTTTGGTCAAAATCGGATGACTATATCTTATTGCTGTCATGGGAACTTTCGGTCGAAAAGTGGGTTTTCATGAGAAAACCTTTTTGTTTTTAATGTTGAGGTGTCTCACTTCAGCGATTATTAATATTATACGCTTTTATACAGATTTGGAAGTTTTGGTCAAAATCGGATGACTATATCTTATGGCTGTCAAAAGGGGTTTTAATGAGAAAAAGTAGGAACTATTCGGTCGAAAAGTGGGTTTTAATGAGAAAAATTTTTTTGTTTTTAATGTTAACGTGTCTCACTTCAGCGATTATTAATATTATGCGCTTTTACAAAGATTTGGAAGTTTTGGTCAAAATCGGATGACTATATCTTATAGCTGTCATAGGAACTATCGGTCGAAAAGTGGGTTTTAATGAGAAAAACTTTTTTGTTTTTAATGTTAACGTGTCTCACTTCAGCAATTATTAATATTATGCGCTTTTACAAAGATTTGGAAGTTTTGGTCAAAATCGGATGACTATATCTTATAGCTGTCATAGGAATTATCGGTCGAAAAGTGGGTTTTATTTAGAAAAATTGTTTGTTTTAATGCTGGCGTTCTTAAACTCTGATGTATTAAAACATTTGCATGGGTATAAAAACTTAGGCAAAGACGCAGTTAGCTTAGCCTTCTCGTTTTTTAATTAGAGGAAATCTTTTGCTAACTTTTTCGTTCGCCGTTCTTGCGTAACCGTGCAGCAGCTAGGTTGCAAAGGTATCATTTTTATTTTGGCGGGCAGAAAATTTAAATTATTTGTGGAAAAAGAATATATTAACTTTAAAGTCTTGTTAAAAGTAAGAAGGGGTCATTTCTGACAAAAAGGAGAAAGAAGTATACTCTGTACCTCTCTCTCTCTCTCTCTCTCCCTCTCCTCTCCTCTCTCTCTCTCTCTCTCCCCCCCCCCCTCTCCCACCTTTCTCTAAGATTGTGCGGCGTTGGTTGTGAAAGGGTGGGTGGTGGGTGGCGGGGGTGGCCGGGAGTGATTCAGATTCACTTATTTGCTCATAACTTGAGAACCGCTCGTCCGATCTTTATCATTTCTTTGGCAAATCGATACATATTCCTAATGACTAACTATCTCTAGAAGGTACAAATCATCTATCTACAAAAGTGTGGGAGATATGACGTTTTTTCAAAATTGCGGGGGCGGGAGGGGCGTGGCAAAAATTGAAAAATAAACTTGATCTGCCTGCAAGTATAAGAAGCATTTGTCCCATACATGTCAAACCTCTATCTCTTACCATCTCTGAGATCTGTTTGTTCATACGGACGGACGGACAGACGGACAGACAGACGGAGACAGACGGACAGACGGACAGACGGACATGGCTATATCGACTCGGCTGTTGATGCTGATCAAGAATATATATACTTTATAGGGTCGGAAATGATTCCTTCTCCCTGTTACATACTGGCTTAATCTAATTTGCACTACCCTGCGCAGCCAAGTTCGAAGGGTTTGTGCACATGCTTAAAATTTGGCAAATCGCTAGAAGTCAAATTGCTAGTGAATTCTGTGGCACCCTGTATAAAAAGCCCATAAATGAGTTTGTCGTGAGCTTTTTTTATTTTCATTTATTTACTATTCTTCAAATCTTTAAAAATATTTTTGTTAGTAGTGAAGAAATAATATGCTGTCCACAGTCTTCGAGCAAAGCCCTTACACTTCAATAAAAAAAATTACTACCATTTTAAAGCCAGAGCCCGATACTGCAGAAAATAGACGACAATTCTCAATAACCCATTCGTCGCATTTTTCAATCGCAACTTTTTTGTTATTCGCTGAAACTTGTTTCAGGGTAGGTGATTGCTTAAGGGCCCGATTTTAATTGGAAATTTGGTTTCCACTAGGCTTAAGCACCGCAATATGCGTATCCTTGGACAATTTATTCATCTTCTTTTATCATTTCGGCTAAAATGTTCCAGGAAAACTTCGACCTTTGTACCGTTGAGATAGCGTGTAGCCGGTTTCTAATTGATTCTGAAAATTTTCTATTTCTAACAAGGATGATATTGGGAATTCGACATTTACCAAATGTAACTAGTCTTAACTTACATGAACTCTTGCAGTTATGTTTTATACTAATACTACTTTTTGAACCGATCGTTCCTATGTCAGCTATATGCTATAGTCATCCGATCCGGCCGGTTCCGACAAATGTGCAGCGTATTTGTACCAAAAGACTTCGTGCAAAGTTTGGTTAAGCCCATATTGTTATATGTTTAAGTGTGGATGATGCCCTTTCACAGTTTCCATCAAAGGTAGATACAAATATCTCACTCGAATTTAAAGTGTTGAAAAAAACGGTTATGTGGCCGGGTGTGGTGCAACGGAAGTGTATGTTCCTGCTGGTGCAGGAGGCGTGGGTTTTATCCCGCCTTGGAACAATATAAATTTGATTTTCTTTAAACACTTTTACACATCCGGTCAACTTTACCAGCTATTCGCGCAGCTGTGATTTGGCGCTAAACTATAGATCCCTTTCTCCCCAGAGAGAGTGAAATCCAGCAAAGCCACTATAATGATTATATTAAATTTTTATAATAACCTTTTAGGTGAAAAACAGATTTGAAACACATAAAAGTTAAAAAAGGTCAACAAGTTTCTTTTTATATTTCTGTGCGTCACCAGATACTCACATGAATGCCAGATGTAGAAATATTTACCACACAATAAAATTACAACCATGGTTCTTACCCATGAGGCTGGTTTCCGCCTTGACGCAGCCAAACAAAAGGCGGCCGCAAAACTTGCGCAGCTAAAATAAACTCACCAACACACAAACACAGGACCATTTGTGTGCGTGTGTATAGTTAGACGTGTGAAAATTTGCGCCTTCCGCTTGCTCTTGTGCGGCCAAAGGATGCCATTTCGTTGCGAATTTTCATTTTCATTAATTTCATTTGCCAAATGCGAGCCGAGTGAAGGCACAGAAAAAAACTTAAACAAGGAAATGCTTTTTTGGTCTGACAAAGGGTTTAAGAGAGCAATTTGACATGCTTCGTTTCAAATTTAATAATCTACTTATGGATTTTCAGTCAAGTTTTTAAATTACGAGGGCAGCTGGATAACTTTTAAGGTATATAAATTTTTTAAAAAGCACAAAAATTTATACTTTCTTCAGAAAATTAAGGCAGAAGGTGAAATCGGACGACAAAACTGGATGGGAGTTCTTCAATTGATCACGCCTTGTCGCCTTGTCATGGTGGAATATCACTTTAAATCAATATAAATGCTAAACCTGTACAACAGTTCTTAATTATATTCTCAGGCAATCGTTTTACTCATCTTTTATCTATATAAATAAAAGAGTACAACCTGAATAATTGACTGACTGAGTGGTGACTGCTTACATGGGCGAAGTTTAGTTTCCAGCAACTAGCTACTTATCAGAGATCATATCTTGTCTTATTGGTGTTTTTGCGACTGAGTGTCTTGGTTGATCGTCTATCAAAGTGGTTGATTCTGCTTTAAGCGGCACCGCTTAAACACACAGCGCACACACTAGAAAAACATGGATATGTATAACTTTTATTGCATTGAAAAAGCAACAGTAAACGCCGTTAGGTTGTTATTAATATCCCAAGAGCTAGAGACAAATACAAAGAGCGTTGCTTAAAATTTTTTGATGATTTTATCAATACTCGCTTTCTGCTTGTACGAGTGTAAAAAATGAGCCGCACGAGTGGCAGCGGGTATTATTGGCACT
>JAEIFU010004658.1:0-10747 GCA_018904235.1 Lordiphosa stackelbergi | reverse complement strand
ATAATTATTTTTAATTTGAAAATTTTATACGAAAATTTTAATTAATCTGTGGGAATAAATACTTTGATTATTGCTCGGCTAGGATCGTGTTACCTGAAAACTAGCCAGAAATACTGATGATTTCATCAATTTTTTCGAACGTACTTGGATCTCTTTGTTGTAGCCTTATATTATTAGACTATGAAATACAACATTTTTTTCTTCTGTAGTTAACTTTTGTGAAATTCTACGGCAATTTACGCACAACAGGTGTGGAACCAATTAGCACCTTATTTTTTTTTAGACAGTTTGAAGTAATTAAAATACGTTATTTTAAGCGACTCTTTTTTGTTATCGCGTTCGATAGTTCTAACATGCAACCCGTAAACATTGTAAAAATAAGTAAACGCTCTTTTGCATTTAAATTTGGGCCTTTTCTGGACTTAATTTACTAAACGTTCTTAGAAATTAAATTAAGATTAACCATAATTTTTCTAAAGGGGTAAACACGCCATCAATAATTTCTAACAGTAACTAAGGTTCGGTTTACACTGCATCCAGTAACGTCACACATAAGTGTCATACCGTCATAGTGTAACGTACGATCAGGGGAACATCACATTATATGACTCTTGAGTGTAAGAATCACTTGGTTTCTGTAAATGCTGAAGTAATTTGAAAACTTTCACCAAAATTTGAATGAAAAAGCCATTTCATGTCCGATTTCGGTATATGAGGTCTTATTTTAAAGTAAATTGAATATTTTTTACTGTCCAATTAAAAAACATAACAATTTTGCATAGTTATGAATCTACAAGCGTTTTAATTTCGATAAATTTTGAAATTTTAGCAGAATAAAATAATTAATTTCTTTATTTGAGCCCAAGCTCTAACAGCACAGATCCCAGCTCATTTTTGTCCGAGAACAAACTGTTTGGCCAAGTACTTTTTTTTTTCAAATTTGTTTAGAGCTTTCAAATCGATTGAAAAACAAAAAAGTTATGAGAGTTTAAATGGAGGCAACTTTTGGAAAAATCGAAAAAACCGTTTATCGATAATATCTCGATAACGCGTCGATAGAATTTTTTATATGTCGATTGTGATCAGTGGGTCAATTTACTTTAGAAAAAGTTGGTTTGGAGCTTCTGGGGAAAAATGTTGTCGAGCAGTGTTATATCTATAACGCGACCAAACCAAAACTAATTTTGGAATAACATCGTCTTTTGATTTGACCAGAAACGTTTTAAGCTTATGTTGAGCGTGTCTGAGAACTAGGAATGTATGCTTTTTGGTGTAGTGTATTAACCAAAAGAAAAAATAGAGAAATAAAATACAATAAAATTTCCTGGAAGATTTAATTTGTAATCATTCATACCATAACATATATTATAATAACTACCTCTCTTTCCAAAATATTCTTAATTTTAATTTCTAAAACAGAGTTGGTCTAGAAGACCTGGTCTCGTTATTTAAGAAATAGTTGTTGGCAGGCTCAAGGTCGTGTATATTATATGTGCTTTATTCATTTATATCTTTTTTATCATTATTTTCGATATGCCGTCGGCATTCGTCATCAAGGATGTATAACAATAAGACAAGTTAACAAAAACACAAAATTGTCATAATTGATACAAAACAAAAAGTTTACAGAATAATTACATACAGAAGAGCAACAGCGTCCAATCAGTCAGCTGCGGAGTTTGAAACTGAGTCTGCTTTCTTATGGCTATGGTCAAGTAGTTGTCTGTATATGTGAGCACAATTTTCTGTGTCCGTTTTGTAGTTCAGTCTTATGTCTATGGGCGTGTTAGTAATGTATAACATTTCTAAAGAGATCCGTTTGTTGTATTATTGTTCCTGTTGCAGTATGCTGACAATTGAGTTTGTATGACACTTTTAGCACTAAATTATAACAAATATTTTATACAAAATATGAAGACATTTAGCGTATTCACTTTGTAGAGCACATAGGCACTTGAGCAGTTTTGCCTAACTAGTATTGTGAGCAGCCCCTGTGCACGAAATTTGTGCACAAATACGTTTGACATTCCGCCTGTTATGTTTTCGAGATTTGGTGAGAAAAAATTACATAAAAAAAAAATGCCAACGAAAAGCATTAAAGATATTCTTCTTGAATGGAAAGCAAGCGAATTGAATCGTTAAATTGAAATGATTGAAGGTGCGTATATTGCTATTAATAATCTGCACGTTTAGTTGCTGTCGACTTTTGCAGATGTATGTCCACCAAACCAGCTTGATTTCGCAAAGGATAAGTTGTTGGATGACTTTATGGACGATGTCGCTTGCATATATTCTTGCCGTCGAGGAGCTATCTCTAACGTGCCCAAAACCATTAGTTGGCGAAATAACATCCTCACCTCAATTGATGAACGTCGTTTTAAGCAAATTTGCGCGTGACTCGGAACCAATTCGGAATATTGCTGGAATTGATAAAGGAAGACGAAGTTTTTGGAACAAGTGGATTCAAAAATCAAACGCCAATTGATTTACAGCTCGCCATAGTGTTGTTTCATTTGGGCTCCTCTGGAGGCAGTGCATTATTCGAAAAATGTGTACAATATTTGAAATTGCGTGGGGGAGCTTTGACGATTAGAAAAGATATACACATTTTGAGACTTAGTCGCAGTATATACAGGTCACGATGCTGAGCGTAACTGATTCAGAGTTGCCCCACTGTATTGGGTTCATCGACGGAAGCGAGTTCAAGCTAGTGAATAACTGCAAAAACCAGAAGTTTATTTTTCGCCAACGCATATCAGTAAAACTGAAGTTGTATGTGACCACAAACTACGCGGATACGGAGGTGTAGGAAGTCGGGCAGTTACCACAACTTAAAAGTTTATAAGAATAGCTAACTTGGTAGACACTCTCAGTGTACTTAGGAGTCGATTGCTGCTGACTCTGCCTACCCTCAGTCGACATTTTTAGTTACCTTATTTCGTTAGAACTCCGAATCAAATAAAAATGGTGGTCTTACTTTTGGTTGGCTGCAATGACAAACTAATTGAATTTGTATAAAAATTATAACAATTATTCTGGAAAAAAAAAAAGCACACTATGTTTGGGCACAATTGCCCGACTTTTCGTAGTCAGGGTCTGGGTCGAGCAAGCTGTGCACAATTTGTTCAGAGTAAATTGTTCTTGAAAATGCTTACACTTTTCCCCAAGTGCCTATGTGCTCAACAAAGTGAACCCCTAATTGTTTCGAGCAAACTGTGCACAATTCGTTTATGGGAAATTGTGGTTGGGACTGCAACAAAGTGAACAGCCTAATTATCTACCGATCTGTTGCATTTCGTTCTTGCATTTTCTGCAATACTTTTACTTTTCTTGCCCATTAACTTATGAATGTGAATGGTTAAAATCTATTCAAACCGTACTTCAAAGTGACATACGCCCTAATGAAAATTTCCAAATATGCCATTCCAATTCACATTTGACTTATGTCCACGCTCCATAAAACCCCACCTACCCCGCCTAATAACATTACATGTTTTCACAATCCATTAACTTTCATATTGTAAAAGCTTTTCCCATATGAATTAGAATTTGTTTTGAGTTTCTGCAAATGTTTTAATGTGCGAGGCAATAATAAGGCGATAATGCTATTCAAATGCCACGGTTCAATTACTTGGGCTAATGAGAATAAAATATGTATATTGAATTGAATATTATTTCATAATTAATGCCGACATACTTCAACGGATAACACAATAAACTAATTTGTGTTTGTTTTGAGTGTAAGTGTGGCATACAGCATAGAAGATTTTCGAGGTGCCCATAAAAACAATTACTCATGTTTGCATGTAATGGCCTCTCCTATCGCCTCTCGTCTCTCGTTTGGGCCATTTGTTTTTGTCTGCCATTTCCGGTTGCCATTTTGAATCACAAATTGCGCCAAACGAAATAAAAATGGTCTTCAACTGCGGAAAAGTTGTCAACTGCATTTTGTCTTTATTGTTTATGGTTTGGGGTGGCAGGTAGTAGGGGGAAGTTGGAATGTCTTTAGCTAGTTGTATGACCTGTATATTCTGTCGCTGTCTAGCTAATATCTACGCATCGATCTGCTGGTCTCATAAGAAGAGCTTCAAATGCCAAAACAACTTGGTTAATATTATTTTCAGTCTCGCACTAACTCACTCCGCTCACGCTACCACACAACAATAAAAAGAAAATATACATTTTGTATGATTTAAGTACATTAATAACTTGTCCCCACTGACTGACTGATTTTATATGCATCATCAACGCCCAGTCTAAACGGTAAGGGCTAAAATGCTGAAATTTTGACAAAAGACAGATAGAATGTCAGGTTCTATTCCACCTGTTCGCTAAGCTGAGCAGACTGATGACTAAACTTAACTGCCCAAGTCAGCCTGATGCCAAGTACTAACTCATCAGCTCGCATCATTTTTCGTGTGTCCATCGAGATCATCAACTAATTAGCCATAAAACTCTCACTAATGGATGGTTATTGGTCAGTTTGGTAAAACGAAAGGATGGGCTCGCTCAACCACTACCGCAACAAGAGCACCCCAAAGGGCAACACATGGCCTGTCAGTAATCCAGAAAAGGATAAATCACAGCCAGCCAGTCAACCCGAAAAGGGTCAGAGAGAGACGAGGCTGAGCACATTTATGAGTTCGATGTGTGTTAATTTGATTACTTTTGGGCTAAATTGAATACAGCGACTAATGACTCGATTGTGTCATTAGGCGAAAGCCTAAAAGTAGGCAATGCATTTTATTTCGCACATAAGCTCCTCCCGGGTGCAATCAATTAATTGACTACTCAGATGGGAGAACCCATAAATTGTCGCCCCTAAATCCGTCAAATGCAAAATTAAGCCGCTAATGTAATTTAAACAAAAGCCTCTAACAATACTTCAAAACGAGTGAAGACAGAGAGTTTTGGATTGCAATGAAATAAAAGTACGACACTTTGAGTTTGAACATAAATCTGGCCAAAGATTTTCAAGCATTTTAATTGAAAGGTAACAGTACGCGGTGAGCGTCGCCCCGACAGCCAAAGCAAACACAAAAATAGCTGCACGAGGTAAGCACAGGTGTAAATATCCTCATTACAGAATAATGAGCAACTGATGTGGTGGGTGCACAGATAATCGATTTGCTGGATAATGTGCTGGTTTGGGGAGGAAGTGAGCCTGGCCCACTTAATCGGATGACGATCGCTATCATTAAACACAATGTGCGGAAGGTAATTTGTATACCCTGTAAGCCATGAATAAGTTGTAAAAGTTACTACGAAACAGAAGTGATGACAATTTCTGAGCACAATTGTGCTAAAAGGTAGGCAACTTTTTAATAATCGGATCTAGTTTAGACTAGACTAGCGGTTAGTCAAGAAGAGCGAGGCCAAAAAGTGAGTCAGCCTGCAACGGGAAAGCTGTTTGCTCTTTTGGCACAAGCCAAGAACAAATATCTTCATATAAAACTTTTGCCCCCAAACCCCTTTGTTTTGTGAGTTATTTTTCCACCAAGTTCTTGTTTTGGCTGTTCCTTTGTAAAGGTGTATACTAAGCTGTATTCTTCTCAACTACTTAAAAGGCTAAATACTTTCGTAACGACTTTCTAAAGAAAAAATTCAAATATTTTTTATTCCCTTGTACAATTTTTGTTATCCCCAGGCCTATTTCTATGGTCATTTATTATATTTATAGAAAAACACATTAACTCGCCAACAAAAAAGAAAAAAAAAAAAACGAACGCATTTTGGACAAATTGTTTCATAATTGATTGATGTGCAGGCCAAAGTCTCCACAGTTTGCCGGAGATTCGAAATAGAAAACCGAGCAGCTTCAACGACTGACTGGCTGTCTGTTATTCTGCTTTCGCCAGCTGCCAACCGCAGACACCCCTCTCAACGATTTAACTACATTTCCCGGACTGATGTCAAAATAATTTCAATGACAGAGCCACAGAGCTAGCGTATGGGCGGACAGCGGAACACATCGAGTTATTTAGATAGATTCCCGGCCTCCCCTGAAATTGAGTTTTGATTTGAAACTCAATTCCCATCACACACACACACGCACGCACCACACTGTCGTTGATTGCTACAAATTCGATTGATTTGACAGACGCGTTTATTGTTGGGCGAATCTTTCACTCTCTCGCACTCCAAAAAACGTTATTGTGTTGTCGTCTGCCTTTGATATTTTCCTTACCGCTTGACTTGCTTTCTGTCTTCTGTCCGAAATGTGTCACAAAAATGCGCGTACGTGTTTGTGTGTGTTTGGTTGGAGAGGTACACGTGGTTAAGTTTTGTCAACTAAATGTGAATTAAAAGTAAGATTTGTAACAAATTTGTGTATGCCAAACAGTTTTGGGAATTGCTGTCAGTCCTGGCCAAGCCAGGAGGAAGTGAACAACTAACTCAGCATTGAGAAGTGAACAACTGAAGAAGTAAAAAAGTGAGCAAATGAACATCTGTGGAACTGAGTAAGCTAGCAAATGAACACTCAGCACCTCAGCAAGCAAGCAACTGAGAACTTACCCAACTGAACATGGGCGTACGCAGGGGGGGGCAAATATTCTTTGCCTAGTGGCCAACTGTATTGTGTCGTTAGCCAATAAATAGCATTTACATACATCAGTTGTATCGAGTTTATATTGTGTTATTTTCCCACCTAAAAATCAACAGGGTGTTTTGGGATCATTCATAAAGAAATCCTTTATTCGCTTTAAGCATATGCATGAATATGCCAAAAATCATTCGATTAATCAATGGCACTTGCCAGCGGTTAAGGATGCACATAGCGATTCAGTCGGAACATCAGAAAAGGGTTGAAGAAAACAAGAAGATCATCTCATCTGTCATCTCAACTATTATATTTTGCGGTACCCATGATTTGCCTCTAAGAGGAAAAAATCAAAACGATGGTAATTTAAGACAAATTGAATTATTTTTAAAAAATTTTAACAGCTTATTTCAAGACTTGCTTCAACTCCAAGTTAGGGCTGGTGATCAAACTCTGAGGCTACATATTGAAAAGAGATGTAAGAATGCTACTTTCTTTTCTCCAAGAATTCAAAATGAAATCATTGGGCTATGTGGACGTGTACTAAAAGATGATATCATCAAAGAAGTAAAAGATGCCATTGCCTACAGTTTAATGGGTGATGAAAGTTGCGATATTTCTGGGAAAGAACAACTTTCGATTGGTATTAGATTCTATGATCAAAAGAAACAATCTATTCGTGAAGAATTTATAGGTTTCGTACAGTTGAAAGCCATGGATGCAAAGACTATTGCTTTTGAATTAGATAAATTCATCACAGATGCAGGACTTGATCCACTTAAACTAAAGGGACAAGGCTATGACGGTTGTTCGACCATGTCGGGAAAGGATAATGGTGTGCAGGTCATTTTGAGAAAAAAATACCCTCAAGCATTTTACTTCCACTGCGCAAGTCACAAGCTAAATTTAGTAGTGAATGATCTTAATAAAGTTCCGGAGATTCGTAATTCGATATCAACTATCAAAGATGTTATTAACTTTTTCCGAGAATCATTTACCATATTCCAAACATTCCTGCTCTATGCGTCTTCATTATAGCCAAATATTCTGCGTACCTTGAGCCAGTGGTTAATGTCCTACAATCACAGAGATTGGACCTTCTCAAGTGCACAAACCATCAAAGATCATCGACAAAATGTAGATTTTATAATATCAGAAATTTGTGGTGATGCTAAATTGATCTCTGAAGAAATCGGAGTTGAACTCCGAGCTCCTAGAACTGTGAACGTTCAAAACCATCGCTCAAATCATCCTTCATCGAATTTGGTTGAATTTTGGAAAAGATCGCTATTAATTCTATACTTGGACTCATTGCTTACTTCACTCGAAAGCAGATTTGCGGATGAAAACTTGCCAGCGTTTGAATTATTTCAGTTACATCCAGCAAACATGCTAAAAATGAGCCTTGAGGACTTCATAAAAATGTCTAAAAACTTTTCCAAGTTCTACGACCTGCAAAATTATAGCGGAGAAGCTGAATTTGGTACGATCACTTGATATCAAAAAAATTAAGTGCAGAGGATCTCAAGAAACTAGAGCTGTGCGATGTTGTACAAGAAGCAGACGATTTTTTCACAATAACAAAGATCGCTCTTTGTATTGCTCTAGCTCTTCCTTGTACCACATCGTCGATAGAAAGAACTTTCAGCACATTGAGAAGGGTGAAAACTTGGCTTCGATCAACCATGGCGGAAAACCGTTTGAATGGTAAATATGTACTAAAAAATATAAATACACAAATTAATTAAAAAACCATTTGCTTTTGTTTACAGGACTGTGCATGCTCAGTGTTCACAGAAAAACTGTGAGCGTAAATGAGAAATGCATTGTGGAGAAAGTTCTAAAAATTTTCGCTGAGGATCCACGACGTTTAACATTAAATTAGATACACCGTCTTACCTTACCTTATTAATTTAGTTTAAAACGTTGCTTAGACTAAAAACTCGAACTTCTAACTAACATAAAAAAAGTTCGAGTTACAGGTACTTGGAATTGAAAAGTTTAATTTATTAAACACTTAATTGTTCTGCCACCAACTTTAAAAATGTTGCCACCAATTTAGATCAAGTATTTTAAAAAACTAATCGAATCAACAATTGAGCACATAAATACCCTAGCAAATGAATAACTTAACATCTGAGCAATCCAGCAACTTACAAAGTGAACAGCTGACTAAACTAAACAACCGAACATTTGATCAAGCGAGTAACTGAAAACGTCAGCAACTGAGTCAGTAATCAAGCAACTAAGGAATCTAAGATAGAGACAATTTAACAGGGCCTTATCTGTGACAGACCCTGGCAACGGCGAGCTATATTCGTGCCACGAAAAGAGGGCTTTACAAAATTAAGAAGCTTTTAGTTAGCTGATAGATGTTGTTGGTTTTTTTTTATTTATTTTCTGCCTGTTCAATTTCTGGTCGAAGAATTCAATTTACATGCTCGAACGCATCTTGTGGGTAATTGAGGGACATGTTAATTACAACTGCGTATCTCTCGGTATATACATAAGCTTTCTGCGCCTGTCATCAGACGAATTGCTTAGGCCCTGGGCGGCCGTTTATAATTTATTGAAATCTGTGCAAAAATGGGCCAGAGAGGTTCACAAGCGCGTTGGCAAATTGAAAAATGTTTTCAAGTGGATGGCCCATCGACAGGACAAAACCGTTGAGAAGATGTTGTCGCCGCCCCCAACTCCAGTCACCAACCAACCCCCCTCCGGTTGACAGTTTGTTAATTAAAAACAGCAGCCGGCCCAGCAGGCTGTTCACTCTGGCGGTCACTCAACGTCTCGAACCCAAGGCACTCCCACACACACACACACACACACAGATTCACACATGCTGCCTGCAGACGATGGCAAATGTCAGACAGGGCTAATAAATTGCCCAGAGAATCGAACTGAGAAACAACTGGGGAACAAAGGGAGAAGCTGCTCCTTTCACTCACCTATCGTTGTAATTAATGTCAGGGAGTAGAGAAAGGCCGAGGCGTAGGTCCATTTGTGCGTTGGTGCATTCATTTGCACGCCGCCAGGCTGATAGACCTTTGATTGGCGCACTGCGCGCAGCAGAGTGTCCTGCAATTGAAGATGAAGATGTGACGCAAGTTGATATACCACTTCATGTCATGCTTACCTGAAAAAGTTGAACCTCTTGAGCGGCCAAGCGAGTCCAGTTCTCTTTGTAGAGTATGTTTAGATCCTCGGTAATCGACCACAGACGATCGACAGTTCTGAATAAATAATTAGTTGAATGGCAGAAGGGAATGGAAACGATTAGGATATGTCTTTTCTACCTGGAGCGTATCTCAGCGTTGGCGAGTTCGGTGCGTGGATATGGCTTTGAGGCAGCCACTGCTGTTTCCAATGCTGTGGCATCTTCCAGTTCACCTTCGAGAGTTACGAAAATGATGGAACCCATCGCCGTGTACAAAAGCACCAATAGTAGAACGCCTAAGGGAAAAGAAAAGGTTTAAATTTTAATTTTTGGCTCCCAACGTGGGTATGCCGGAGATTGGCGCACAACGTGTGCACTAACTATGAATGCGCAAGCCTAAGCAGAGAACATGATTAGCAACGTGGGTGCACATTTGCATTTATTTCGTTAAATTTGAATACGAATGAGATTACGAATCTTGGCGCCCAACGTGGGTAAATATTCGCGCAATGGTACTAAATGGATTTATTGTACGGAACAGATTGCTAGTAATTAACAAACTTATTGAGTGGTAAACTCTATGAAACAAACGAATGTATTAGATTTATCGTTACTTTTTATATTTGGCGCCCAAAGTGGGTACACCTAAGCAAACAAACGGAACATATTTTTAGCAGCTGAACAGAATTTTCAGTACTGAGATTTCAAAGACAAACACGAATAGAATATCAAATTTTGGCGCCTAACGTGGGCAAACACTTAAACTTTTCTTATAAAATCTTAGATTAGGTTAGGTTGCGATGGCTGAGTTGGTACAAATATTGGAGTCCATTGCGATTCCCAGTAACTGACTAGATTTGGGGCCCAAAGCGGATGCAACTCTAAATTCATACCAAACAAATGTCGTGCACGCGTTGAGGACAACAATCACCTGAATGAATCTCAACACATTTGCTTATTCAACTATTATCCTCACTCACCTGTCGCTGATATGCAATGCGATTTGGGTGCCTTCTGACAGCCACATAAACTGCTGCCCACTCCAGTTT
>JAEIFU010004657.1:0-10769 GCA_018904235.1 Lordiphosa stackelbergi | reverse complement strand
ATCGATATTTTTGGCGATATTGAGAAAAGTATCATTTCGATATAAATATTTTGGTGTCAAAAACATCGATATTATTTTCGATATTTTTCAATAAAAAGCCCGGATCTTAACAGTGAACAGGTCTATTGAGGTAATTAAGGCGTCATTTGACGCGTAATAAGAACTACAATCTGACTGCGCAAAAAAAATATAGATTTAATGTTAAATTAACAAAAGATAAGATCAAAAAGCAGGAACACAACACACCACAAAGGAGGCTAGTTGGTCATACAGCTGTTTCATTGGTATCTCTACCAAATCATTAGTGACCTGTGCCTACATGTACTGGCCCCAACGACTCTTACTCCATGCCGGAGCTGCCATAATCGTTTGGGAATTCCTAAACGACTTGACAGCACACACATTAACAAAAGATATTTATTTTTTATTTCATATACACTCCTGCCCAAAATTATACGACACCCCGAAAATTTTAGTTTCGACCCTCGTAGGAGAATGGGAAAGCATAATACAACGAAATCAAGTATGTAGAATGAAAGCTTAATGAATTCTGCTTAAAATCTGATATTCTAAACTCTGATTGCATCTCGCGTTTTCAAGTAGTGGTAAAAAAGCAAAAAAGTTCGATTTTTGTCATGTCTGCAAGTGTATCAAAATTATACGACACATGGCAATTTGTTGGATTTAGGTAATATTTGCTCTTATATTTGTTGAGTTTCCACTGGTCCTTGTTTTTTATTGCACTGCGTTTTCTGTGCATCAACTTTAATAAAATAACTTTTAAATATTTTGCTCTACATGACCAGATCACAAGAAACAGTTATTCGCAACAGGGTGACCGAAGGCTAAAACATAAAAAAATCCCCGAAAAATATTGACAAAAATATCATATTCGATATCCGATATATCGCCTCCGAAAAATATTCGATAATGATATTCTTCATTTTTGAGGCAAAAATATCGATATACAGCCAAGAAATATATGGCTTCCTCGAACCACTTTGATCCGGTATTTGGAGAAAGTCAAGGGCAATTTTGGCAATTTTCGTTTTTTGTGGAGGGTTGTTACCCCCCCCGAACCATTCACTTCACGAGCGTCTTCGGCTAGTCACTTAACACTGTTGGATGAAATTGGGTCGGTGCAAGGAACTTCTCCCGAAAAAGCCATTGAATTACGGTCGCAAGCCAATGCAAACCACTGTGCTAACTTCTCCGGAAAGCGTCGAGGTTTTGCGCTGAGCAAAAAAATCAGCTGAGCGCGCAGCCAAGCGTGATTCGGTGTCGCACCAGAAGAAGGCCCCCAGAAACGTAGCCGGCGAGGAAAACGACAGCCACCAGCCAAGCCGTCAAGAAGAACGCGTCTTCGTCATCAGAAGAAGACGAAGATGTCGACTTCTGTTTGATTTGTTTGGCGCTCTTGCAAATAAATAAAACTGACCGCTGCCAATTCGATCCATTGCGATGGTCTGTGCATTTGAAGTGCGATAACATGACGGCCAGCTATTTCACAAGCCAAAATTGCATTTCGAATATTTTTTTTCATTTGCCACTGAAGGCCATCATTTTTTGTCTTTTTGCCACTGAAGGCTTCTTAAATAAATTTACTTTTTACCATTTTACTTCATATTTTCCATTTCTAGCGATTTTACAGGGTGTCCACAACCGGGTACAAAAAAAATTTTGGCCAAAAACCATCACTTCATATAAATGGCTGCAAATTTTTAAGTTAAGTTTAGGTTAGCTAGAGTCTCTAGCTTTACAATGATGTTCATATGACCGCATTATGTTGACTTGGAAAAAAGTTATTAGGGAAAAAAGCAAGTGTGTCCACAACCGGAGACTCTCCCCTACCGTCAATGAATTACTGCGACTATCGCCCGTTCTTTTTAAATTACCCTCCCGAAATATTAAGGCTTCGACTAGACATCGCCATTTTGTTGGTCTGCACACCAGTTAATCAACATTTTTGGGCCATAACTCAATAGTTTACTAAAGGAAGGACTATTTAAATACGGATGTTAGTCATCATCTTAGTTTAAAACCTGTCCGAAATGGAGTTGTGACCTTTAATTCGGTGGCCGTATCTTAGGAAAACCAGGAAGAGAGATTCTCTGTGACCTATTGATTAAGTTGTGTCTTTGAAAAAATTGATCAAGGCTTCTTTTATTATCCTATGTACAGATTTGACCTTTAGAAAAAAAAATGTGCTTCTTGGATAGATGACGGGGTAGGACATGATCTCATCCCTAGACCCTCTAATTTAATTATGATCAAGTTGTACAAACATTTTTAGAGTATCAGCCCCGGTTACTTCAATTCCACTTCCGCAGAAGTTCTATGGTAGATTGGACCAAATCTGGTCCAAAACCTGCCTTAATTCGCAAAACAATATGGGAAGTGGAATCGAAAAGGAATTAAGAAAGTTTTTGAACGAATTTCTTGCTTTTCTATTTTGTACATAAGAAACCCAAAGAAAGGGCTTTTGCCAGATTTAGCAAAGATTGCAGTCGGATTTCGTTTATTTCCCTTTTTCTTCAGCGCGAAAAAGAAGACATTGTTGAAAATTAAAAAACATTCTTGGTCAAAAACAAACATCGTGTTGCTCATGTGGCCAAGATTGTTTTTCCCCCAAAGGCTTTGTGGTGTTTCTGTGTCTGTGTGGGTGTGTGTTGGCAACCGTTATGCAAATTAAGCAAGTGGGTCGTTGGGGTTAACAATTGGTAAATAAGATAGTAAATGTCATTAGCCAGCCAACTACATACTGAGTTATTATGTTGGCCTTGTTATTCACTAGAAGAGAGAGTGGCATTGAGCAATGCAATAGAAAAGAGAGAGACCAATTTGGCCCATTTGTTCGCAACAACAAAACGTGACCACAAAAAAAAAATACAAACGACAACTCGCCACGAGGCGACTCCGCCGCATTACTCACAGCCGTGGACGAGGCACAGTCTGAGTGAGACTGGTTCAAACTGATAAAAACCTGACAAAAAAAACGTGTTGCTCAGCAGCAGTCAGCCTGCCTTTGTGTGTGCCAGAGAGCGAGAGCGTGAGAGCGAGTCTGTTTTTGTTACCAACTCTGGCCACGCACTCCAATCGAAGTGGTTCAAACCAATTCACAAACAAGAAAATTGCAGACTTGTGACCCAAGTTTAGGGGGTGTCTGCCAACTACAGGATGTTGCGCAGCAGCCCCCAAATCTTTAGTGTGTACCCCACATTTCTGGGAGGTGGGGGACCAATTGAAAACTCACCCGCGTGCCATTTCCAAACTCTTGATGAGTTTCTTTATTTTCCAGATTTCCACATTGCGATCAGCGGACGTTTCCTCGCCAGACATTTTGATTGGTAATGTATTTGTTGTGGTGGCTGCTGCTGCTCTTTGTTGTTGTTGCTGTAATGCGTTTGTTGACTCCTCCTGTTTCGGTTTCCTTTGTATTCACATTCACGTTCTTCCTTTTAACGTGGTTGGCGATGAATACACTGAAAAATATGATTACATACAAAACATATACATACATATATACACACACAGTCATGTAAATAATACATAAAGAAAGCTAAGCACCAGCGCCAAAAAGAGACACAAAGAGAGAGTGCATTTACTTTCTATCAAATTGAACTGGTTACGAATTTAACATAAATTTATGGCAACTGAACAAAAGATAACGAATTTTATTTGATGTTGAAATTATTTCACTCCACTACACTTAAACTTTCAGCAAATAGCATGAGTTTGGGTTCCGCTCCCCATTTCGCAAAAATATTAAAAGAGAGATATAGAGAGAGCGAGTGAGAGAGCGAACGACGGACGGCTCCAAAGGTGACGTCGACAAAGTGTCATTTTTACGACAAAATTTTAAGTTTCCCATTAAATGCACATGTTACACACGTGCCGCACTGTGTTTATTTCAAAATTATGAGTAATTCGATACTGTTGCACTAATTTAAAAGCAATTTACATACAATGTAATTTAGAAATTTTCTTTTACCTACAAAACGTGCGGAGCAAAAGTATCGAAGCAAGAGGAGTATCGAAAAAAGGATCGACTATCGGCATGGATAGATAGTCGATAGTCCAAAAATGTCAATCGAGTAGTCGATAGGGATGGCCAGGGCTGGATTTTAACTCTACCTAGAGCTCGAGTGCAGGCCAAAAACGCAAAATGCCACAAAGTAAGATGTAATATCATTTCATTTTTTTTTAAAAAATACTTGAAAACGATACCACTGCAAGTTACAAAATGGCTCAAAACGGTCACGTAATTTTCATTTCATCTGTTGTGTTTTTTTTAAATCTAAATAGTTGAAAACAATTTGACTGCCAAGTCCCTTCTCTGACATAAACAAAATTAATGCTCCTCTCTAATTATCAATTCGCAATTGTACAACACTGGAAAATGAATTTGGAGCTGCTTGGTGAGAATTCTCGGCGTTGTAATTGTTTAGTTTATTAATCTTAACTTAACTCCCTTAGAATCCTTTGGCCAAAACTATCCGGAGGAGTTTGATGGCTCTCTGGATTGCATTTCGCTGGCCGTTACCTGTGCCTTCAATAAATACGGGACATTGCTGGCTGTGGGCTGTAATGATGGACGAATTGTAATCTGGGATTTTCTGACGCGCGGCATTGCCAAAATCATTTCGGCTCATGTGCATCCCGTTTGTAGTCTCAGCTGGACCAGAAATGGGCACAAGGTGTTGTTATATGGCCCACAAAACCAGCCTCTGGTTACTAATTCCCCTTATTCCAGCTGCTTTCCGCCTCCACGGATAACAATGTGTGCATATGGGATGTTTTGACTGGTGAATTGGAGCACAAATATCGTTTTCCCTCGCCCGTTTTAAAGGTGCAGTTTGACCCTAGGAATGACAATCGTTTGTTGGTCTGTCCCATGCGTTATGCGGCCGTGCTGGTAGAGATTGGTGGTACACATCGCTGTCTGCCAGTGGACTCTGATGTATGTATACATAATTAGCTAAGAAAATACTCTTTAAAGGCTGTTCCCTCTACTCCTTAGGGTGACCTGAATATAGTGGCTTCGTTTGATCGACGCGGCAAGCATATTTATACGGGCAATGCCAAGGGCAAGATTTTGGTTTTAGATGTGGAAACATTTGAGCAGGTGGCCAGTTTTCGCATCATTGTGGGCACTTCAAGTGCCACAGCTGTAAAGAGCATTGAGTTTGCTCGACGTGGCGAGTAGGTGAAGTTGCTTTACAGGCGGGAATAGTATTAATATCTCATTTATGTTCCAGTGCTTTTCTCATCAACACCTCCGATCGTGTGATACGGGTATATGACTCCAAGGAAATCATAGCTTTGGGTAAGGATGGCGAACCAGAACCCATACAAAAGCTACAGGATCTGGTCAACAAGTAAGATTTATCGCTTTCCTTTTCCTTGGATAAATGAAAGTAATCTTCTTTGTTTCACCTTATGACAGAACCACCTGGAAGAAATGCTGTTTCTCTGGCGATGGCGAGTACATCTGTGCTGGCAGTGCCCGTCAGCATGCCTTGTACATTTGGGAAAAGTCCATAGGCAACTTGGTTAAGATTTTGCATGGCACCAAAGGTGAATTGCTGCTCGATGTTGTCTGGCATCCGGTGCGTCCCATTATAGCCAGCATCAGTTCGGGCCTAGTTTCCATTTGGGCTCAAAATCAAGTAGAAAACTGGTCAGCGTTTGCTCCTGATTTCAAGGAACTGGACGAGAATGTGGAGTATGAGGAACGTGAATCTGAATTTGACATAGCCGATGAGGATAAATCAGTGGACATGAATGCTGACGCTCAGCAAGATGAAGAGATTGAGGTGGATGTGCAAAAAGTAGAGCCAGTGGCTGCATTCTGTTCCTCTGATGAGGAGGGAGAGGATGAGAATGCTTTGCAATTTCTACCCATGGCCCCTGAGGTGGAAGATCCTGAAGATGGTTGGGCTGCCCAAGATGCCATAGAAGCGAATGCGCTGCTTAGCTCCGACCCGCATGACTTTGAGGATGAAATAATGGCCTCGAAACGACGACGTATGCAGTTGTACGATGTTAGCCTGCCAGATGCACCCATTGATGGTAAGCGGGAAAGAAAGTGGAAAAATTAGATTTTCTTTTTATAACTCGAGGCTTTTACTTTACAGAAACACATCCGTTCATCTCCAGCAAGGCCAGCAAGGATAAACAACAACCGGTGGGTGGTAAAAAGGCCACCGGACGCACAAAGAAATAATTGTACGATTTAGTTTAGTTAGGAAGTCTAATAAATCAGAGAAAACCGAAACGGACCACTCCGTAATGAATCTTAAATTTAATCGAGCTGAAAGAAAACTGTTTGGTTCCTCGATAAGTTTGATGATCTAAAACGCCCAACTTAAGAATATATTAATAGAATGTGTTATGAATTTAACGTCAATTCCCGATTCCGAATTCGATCAAATTGTAAAAAGTGAGGCTGCTTTCCAATTTCAAAACAAATTATGCGAAATCGAATATGTTTAACCCTAGGAGGTCCACCCAGTTTGTGTGGACCCTTCGCATATAAACGTGTATATAACTTTTTTGTATTGAGTGTTAGAGACGAATCCGTCCATGACTTCCTATAAGCAGGTATTGACAACACAATGAGCACGAAATCCGAAAGATTATGTGTTTTTATTCGGTTTTATTCGTGTTTTCAAAAATAAAGTCACAAACGGCACAAGCAGGTCTGTGTAGACCTACATGTAATATGAATGGTGTGGCACGCGATTGAAACTCGGAACCCAGACAGGGTTGTGTGAAGAATGTTTATGTAGAACGCCCAAAGTTATAGCAATAACGTTAGAAGTTTATAGGATGCTGTAAACAGACGATGAATCATTAATTTTTCCGTTTTTTTTGTAATATCATTTTTATCAATTTCGGTTGCCTTTTAGATATTTTATTGCGTATAAAGGACCAGGAATGGGACCATGTCCAGTCCGCATGATACAAATAGTTCCCCATTGTTTGTTTTTTCCGTAAAAAATGGCATCAGCATCAAGTTTTGATGATGATGTGTTGGACGTTGTGAATCGCACCAGAAGAAATCAAAGTTTATCGAAAGAAGAGAGAGAGCAAATGAAAGAAAGGGTAACCGAACGGTTGGCCGGTACTGATGAAAAGGCCGAAAACCCCGATCCATTCGAAGACGATGACGGCATGGATCTTGAGTATGTGTCCCCTTTAGAAAATGCGGCTACCGATGCTGAGACAGACATCGCCATAGAAGCCGAAGATCCGAATGACGATGATGATAATTTAGAAGATTTCTATGAAGTCGCTGCTCTCGTTCACCTGAATTATAAAACACCGTTTAAAGGATGACAAGCTTTGGTCACATCGTCCGCATAACTCTGTCACTATGGGTCATGGCTCGAGGGGTTACCTGAAACCCGATCTCAATAGTTAAATCGCTAATAAGCGGTAGGCCCAGGAGCTATGCAATTTGACAAGAATCCTGACCAGAGTTCACGAATGTTGACGAAACCCGTAACGGAAAATTAAATATTCGCCCATTTAGGCCCAACTTTGTTTGCCGGCATATTCAGGTCCAATAGTCAGCCTGTTCTTGAGTTGTGGGGCCACAGCGCAGACCCTATCTACAGCGCGACGATATCTGCGGACAGATTTTAGAATTTTTTCCATTTTTCCATCGACGCTGTTTGGAACATACTTATGAAGAACTTGTTCCAAATAAAGAGCGTGCTGTAAACAACGAACGAAAAGTGTTCTGAAATTGTTCGAAAAATACGCTGGTTCTGGACTAACAGCAAATGCCAATAATTTCTTCTCGTCATACGACTTGCACGCACTAAAAAAGCCTGCATACCGAAGGAGAAGTTGGATCCAAGTCGATATGTATTTAGCACTGTACTCGGTTACCACAATAATAATATGCTCTACCGAGCATTATTATAGCACCGTCGGCTCATCGAAGTCATTGCATTGTGTGCATTGAACGCTGGAAAATTTTCTTAACTACGCTTAATAAAAGTGAATATATTTTTTACCTTAAATGCAGAAATATGTTCGCCGTGTCCTTTAACTAGCATTAATCATATATACACACACTACTAGGATATCTGCTACATTGTATTTTTGAGCCTCTAACAACCGCTATTTTACATATTTTGTTTTGAACCTTTCGCAGAAATATAGCTGCATGTGTTGAGTGAGCTTACACCTAATTGTTCGGTAGTCAGCTGCACACGCGTTCAGTTAGTAGCTATTCTCCCGAGAGCGCAGTTGACAAATTCATTGTGCAAAAAAACGTGGTTTTAAAAAAGTGTTAAAAAACATTAAAATAATTACTTCATCCTAAAACCAAGTTCAACAACTAAATAAAGAAAGGTAAGTGAGTATTTAAAAAAAACACCGCATGAAAATATTATTTAGTTTGTTTGTAATAATTTTGTAAATGTCGTGTTGCGTATATGCAACATTGGTCTATTGTGGTAATTTTTGAAAAATAAAACTTTTTTTGTATGCAGATTCTAAGATGCGCCCAAAAGGTCTGACTCAAGCTGAGATTGAAAAATTTGCCAACTTTGATTGGGATGATTCGGCTGACGAGGAAAATAAAGAAGAAGAAGATCGAAATATGGACGAAATTATAGAAGAAACTTTGAAAAATTTGGATAACAGAGCTGAAAATGCGGAAGTTGGTCTGATTGACCAATTTATTAGAAGCGAAAATGATGGAGATTTGAATGAAAATGAAAACGTTGTACAGGAGGTGATGGAAAAAATTGATTTGAAGAGTTTGCAGTGGAGGAGTGCAGAGTTTATGGAAAGCGAGACCACTTGGAAAAGTGAATTATGCAGCAATGCGGTGAAAAACCCCATCGAATATTTTAGTACTTTCTTTGCGGATGAACTGTGGCAGAAAATATGTGACGAAACGAATTTATATGCCATGCAAACGAAGGGCATAGAATTGAAATGCACTGTGCCTGAAATGAAAAGGTTTGTTGGCATACTCCTTTACCTTGCAGTTGTGAAAGTACCAGCTTATAGAATGGCGTAGGCGGCCAATTTCAAACTAGCGGCCGTTGCAAATGCTTTACCGAGAAACAGATTTGATAAAATTTAACAGTTTTTTCCATTTGAACGATAATTCTAAACAGCCTCAGAAGGGAACACCTGAATATGACAAGTTGTACAAGGTTCGGCCTTTGTTGGACGCCATAAAAAAAAAATTCAATGAAATTTCGCAGGAAGAATTCCAAAGTATAGATGAGCAAATGATTGCATATAAAGGTAACTTATTATTTGTGAATACATTTCTGAATAACATAATAGTACATTCTTTTCTTAGGTCAACATAGTTTGAAACAATATCTTCCAATGAAGCCCCACAAGTGGGGTTTCAAAATGTTTACGAGAGCTGGTGTATCTGGGATTATATACGATTTTACTCTGTACATTGGAGAAGGAACGTGCAAGACTTATGGCTTGGGCATTTCATCAGATGTCGTGCTATTTTTATCATCTAATTTGCCAGTAAACCAAAATTTCAAACTTTTTTTGACAATTGGTTTTCGTCAATAAGCTTGATGATTGCTTTGAAAGAAAAAGGCATATTGGAAAAATTGTGCTCTAATCAGTGAGAAAGACCTTCAAAAACGAGGACGAGAATCAAGCGATTTCAAATATGAAGCAACGCACAACTTGATTGCTTGTCGTTGGTATGATAATAAGAGCGTACAATTAGTTTCAAATGGGGAATGGGGAACAAAAGGAAGATGTAGAGTATGCAGCACTGGGTTTCCAAGCTGTAAATGCAGCAAATGTAATGTGCCCTTGTGCTCCAATCCCCAAAAAAATTGTTTCGTGTCCTATCATACATAAATATAAATAAACGGCATTTAAAAAAAAAATCAACTTGACTTTAAATTTATAACACCATTGCCCAATGTTGCATATACGCAACATCCTGTAGCTCTTGAACCAGGACACCTAGGACATTGAAATTTTTGTCAGTTGATATTGAGGTCAACTCTAGCTTATATGTCTACTCAAAAAATTTTAGCCACGCCCATTTTAATTCGGGCATGAGAGGGTTAATAGAATACCTGACGGTCAGCATGGCTGATTACACTAGTTTACAAAAAATAAAAAAATAAATGACCCATTTCAACTAAAATAATTTTTGTAGTGTAGATTGGAATGGTGATCTCAAAAATCAATTTCAAAAATTTTTTCATGGCTCTGTTTTTGAAATATGCTCTTACATTTTAAGCCATATCTGACTTTATAATTGTCAGACAGAGTCAAGCCGGATATGAATCGAAAGGTTATTGAACTGCCAGTAATTGCGTAGAACATTGTTTTAAATCAGCTTAGTAGTTTGGATACAATAAACTAAAACATTTCAAAAAATTCAATTTTTTACTCAAAAAATGCAAGAAATTTCATTTTTAAACGCCTAGAAAAAATATAAAAAAATCCAAAAAATTATTTTTATTTTTTCTACTTAAGAATCGCACTTTTGCGAAGAAAATAAGGTGTTGGTGAGGAAAATCGTGTAACACGTACCGAAGATGGATCAAATTGAGTAGAGGAAATAACATTCATTTTAAGTATTTTGTGTATTCACAAAAAAAAAGTGTATTTTCTTCGTCGTTTGGTCACTTTATGAAGTAAGCGAAAAGCCAGAACAAAAATTATAATCTAGAACCGAACAAAAGTCGAAGCAAACGGAAATTTATTTTTGAATAATCACGAAAATACATTTTTGCACTAAATTGCTC
>JAEIFU010004656.1:0-10796 GCA_018904235.1 Lordiphosa stackelbergi | reverse complement strand
CAATAAGCGCCTTTCAAGTTGTTTTGTTTCCGTTTGTTTATTAGTATTAAGCCACACCACAAAACTGCAGGCAATTGTTTATTTATTTCTATTGATTTATTTTTACAGTCAGTCACAAAAAAAAAACACTTCATAATTTGATGAATCTCCAAGTTTTAGACAAATTTTTTTTTTTGTATGTATATGAGTTATTTCAAAAATTAATTTATTATTATTTTTGTAGCGCAATTTTAGCTTTAAATTAAAAATTATAAAGACAACAATAGGTTTTTGTTTGTTTCTTGTTTTTTTTGAGGAGTAAACTTGATTTTCATACAATGAGAAACAATTAGTTATATTAACCTAATATTATAGTCTAAGGCTAATAGTTTGTCCAAATTTTGAGTAAAAAGCCATTATGGCAAATTTTGGTAGACTTTAAACTAAAACAATGTTTCCATAGGGAAATAATTTTCAACCATATTGATTATTAAAATTTGGGCAAATTATTTGTCTTAGCTTTAAGCTATGGTTAAACAGGCAAATAATTTGCGCAAATTTTAATGAAAATTTGGCTTAAAGTCATTGTACATTTTTGCTAGACTTAAAACAGATTGCAAATAATTTGCCCCCATAAGGACGAAAAGTTCACTAGTTTGGACATTAGTCAAATTTTCATCAAAATTAGGGCAAATTATTTACGTAAATATTTTAAACGTAAATACATTATACCTTAGTAAATTCCATTGGCTTTCAGATAAAAATTGTTGCCGATACCCCACCTTGCAGGTGGGGTCAGGTGGTGGTTGAAAAAAACCTTACAAAGATGAATTTTCAAAAAAAAAAAAAAAAATAAAACACTTAAATATAACTAATTTTATTCCCGAAAGTAAGAAAATTTTAATAAGGTCAAAATAAACCGTAATAATACAACCCGTGGAAAAAAGTAGCACTAGAGGCTTTAATACACCTGTAAATCTGACTTTTCGAGTAATTGAACCATCTCACCTGGCGAGAAGTTATCTAGGTAGATTTTTTTGACTTTAGTTCGTGTTTACTGGGTCTAAAAACCCAACAAAGTTGCTTTCACCTCTGAATAAATAACTTCGTGCAGCTCGGCGTAAAATGGGTTAATTTCTCTGATTATATAAAAAACAACAAAGTCGTCTGTGTTTACATCCACTAATATGTATCTCGAAAACGACTGGACGAATTTGTAATATCTTCGATATGTTGGAACTAAACAGTCGCAAAAAAGATAATGGGTTTTTGCAAATGTTACATAATAATAATAAATTATAATCAAGATTTAATAGTTGTTAATTGTCGACGGATAGGAGTTGGTCAATCGGTAAAAAAATATTACAATATTTGCAAAATTTAATAATGAGTTTAAATTGTCATAAAGACGGTTAAATATTCGGGTATAAAGCAGGTGTATAAGGAAAAGATCAAATGGTCTTAGATTGTCATACAGACGGTTAAATAAACCTATATGGGAGGTGTAGATCATAGCTGTTAAATAATGATTACTAATCGTGATCTTACATATTTGATTATTTTTTTTTAAAGGCAAAGTAAGATTACATTACGACTATTTTTAGTTTTAGCTCGATTACTAATTGATTGCACTAGAAATAATCAAAAATCGGGATTATTTAGGATTACCAAAAAATAATCAAAAATAATCAAAGTAATCAAAAAGTAATTCGACTACTTTACAAGATTATTTTTGAATATTTTGATTATGTAACATAGCCAGATTTGTGGCCTCGATGATTTCTTATAGCACTTTATCTGCCTACTGAACTTGTCGGTAGGCGTAGAGGTTAAGGCCTATGACTGAAGGCAATGAGTCCTAGGTTCAAGTCCCAGTTTGGGACATGCATTTTTATTTTTGTAATCTCGAATTTTAGAACAATCGCATTAGCTCCCGTGTACCAATTAATGCTATTAAGAAAATATTGTATTGTTTCTTCTTTTCATTTCATAGTGTAATGACCTGCATTATAACTCCCTCATCTAAATCTAATTTGATATGACTCTTCGGTTCATCCCTGTATTCCGGTTTCAAGCTAAGCTTCGTAAATGTAAAATTGGCGCTAAAAAAGGGAGAAGTCAGAGCTTGTCGCAAACTCTTGGCGTGTATTGCGCTTACAAATTTTTGCACCAACTAAACAGACCTAACAAAAACGGCAAAGTTTGAAAGATTATATGATAAGGCCGGATGTGTAAAGCATTCTACGAAAGAAAAACCATTTTTGTTAGATCGTCCGAGGAAAGATAACACGACTTCCACAGAGTAAACGGCACCCCAGTAGTAGCTACCTCCAGTCCAGTAGATCTTATAATTTATAGATATCGGATGGACAGACAAAGGTCAATCGACTCAGCTCGTCAGTGCTGTCATATATTTTATAGGGACGGAGATGATTTCTTCTAAGTGGTGCACACTTCTTGGTAACATTACAATAATCATTTCAATAGCATAAACTGGTACACGGGAGAGCTAATGCAATTGTTTTAAAATTCTAGATTACAAAAAAAATCAAAATGCATGTCCCAAACTGGGACTTGAACCTAGGACTCATTGCGTTTCAGTCATAGGCCCTAATACCAAAGTCGCAAAGACTTACAAATTTTATAATGTTTTTATTGTTATGAAGAAGTCTAAGTAAACGGATGGTAAAGAAGAAATAAAATCTAAATGAATGTGCCTATTTACCCTTCATATACCACTTTTTACTTCAATTATAGACTTTGGCGCTATCAAACTTTGCTTAAAGCTTACAAGTCGAGACCAAAAAATTCTGAAAGAGTAAGATTTTAGTACAAAAACATTCGCTGGGTTTGTTCTGGTTAGCTGTCGTTTTCTTTTTATTGCACTTTAAAGTTTTATGCTTATGATGGGGACTTTGAACTCCATATCTCGGAAACTATTTTTAATTTTGCTTTGACGTCTTAAAGAAAGTTGTTGCTCTTGACTTGGTTTACAAAAGTCGATAAAGTTCCATCTTTAATCTCAAAATTGCAAAAATTTCATTAAATCATTATGTTTTCCCCTCAATTTGTACTCTTTTTCAACTTTATCTTGAAACCCGTTACAAAACCGTCTAAATCAAACATTTTGAAAGATTTTGCCATCTTATCCAATGTGAACAACTTCAAGCTTTTGCTTTAACTGTCTTTTTAGTACCATCGCATGAAGTCTTAGAGCCGATTTTAGAGTAAAATCTAAGGTTATCTGACACCTTAAAGCTTTAAACCTTAAGGGCCGATTTCACATCTGTCACATAAACTTACAAATAACAGAGCAAAATATAAGCTTATCTGATACATAATAGCTATCTGTAAGAAAAGAAATCGGCCCTTAATCTTGTATCGTCTGATCAATAATAAAACATACATTGAGCGCGTTCACCAGAACACAACAATTATCTTACAAAAGTCATCAATCAACCAAAAAGTGTTTGGCTGCTGGTGATAAGAATAATATATATGAAGGCAGCCTAAGATATAACATCAATACGGACATGAAGACCATATGAAAAATTTCGAGCTCAACTTTGAAATAAAACTCAGAACCCGTATGAACCCACGTTAGGCGGTCAGAAGTACAGTTAAATATGTCCCGGAGCGGATGGGAAACAAACACAAAGGTCGACCAGAGAGAGCAAAAAAATAGAAAGGTCGCACAACAATAAAACTCAAAAATTTTTGCCAATGGGCGTTAAGTCCGTATTTGGATTTGAATTTTTTGACCACCACGTGGAGAATGTAACAAAAGACTTGGGCTTAAATTTAGTTGCCATAAAGTGATATTCCATCTTATGTTGTATGTTTCCTATGTCTCTGGCAAATAAAAAAGCAACAACATTGGCCTTGTTCAGCAGAACAACTTGCTCCCTGATCCTTCTGCTGAACTCGAGTGATGCGGTATCATGATAGCCAATTTCAAGTAATGTGATTGAGGAGCATGTATCGAAGAAATAGCACGCTACTTTGAAGTGATACTGCTCCCACCAATAGTAATTGGGCTGTTCATTGATTGTATCGAAATTTTATATCGTTTTTTTTTTAAATTTTTGTACATGCTATCTGATAAAAACAATGCTGCATTTTGTGCATTGATTGCAAAGATTTTGTATCGATATATTGGCAGCTATCGAAAAACAGCGGGCATGAGCAAAGAAAGACTTCTATCGGCTGTAAATTATAACAATAAATACTAAAATATAATTAAAACCTAATTGTAACTTTTTGTATGCAGAATTCATGTTAACTCGGATCGCAAATGTGTCTACGCCACCATTTTCAGAATTCACCCGTCCCGCGGCTTTGTGTAATTCGTTCAGCAGAAATTATTTGATGCATAATTTTTGTTATGCTACTTGCTCAGGGATCAATTATTCTGCTGAACACGCCTAATGTTTTCTATGCGAAAAATCAGGTCCCTCTTTTTATACCCGTTACTCGTAGAGTAAAAGGGTATACTTAAGTCGTGCAAATGTATGTAACAGGCAGAAGGAATTATTTCCGACCTTATAAAGTATATATATTCTTGATCAGCATCAACAGCCGAGTTGATATAGACTTGTCCGTCTGTCCGTCTGTCTGTATGAACACCTAGATCTCAGAGATGGTAAGAGATAGAGGTTTGACATGTATGGGACAAATGCTTCTTTTATCTGCACGCAGATCAAGTTTGTTTCAAATTTTGGCCACGCCCCCTCCCGCCCCCGCAATTTGGAAAAAACGTTATATATCCTACAGTTTTAAAGATAGTGAATTTGTACCTTCTAGAGATAGTTAGTAATTAGCAAAATGAATCGATTTGCCAAAGAAATGATAAAGATCGGATGAACGGTTCTCAAGTTATGAGCAAAAAAGTGAGAAGAAAAGTAAAAAGTGAAAAAAATGTTGCATACTTTTCGGATGGTCACACTAAGGAACGCAGAAACACTGTTAAACATGTTTTTCATGAGTAACGGGTATATCGAAGTCGGTTAGAGCCGACTTTAACTTTCGCTCTCGTTATTTCTTGTAGTTGTTTTTGCTTGAGAGATATATTATGTGCATTTGTATTTGTTTTCACGCGGCTGTAAGCTCCTTCTGGGCACCCCTGCTGTAGAGCAATACAATTTTACAATTACACCCAAAATTTTGAAAATTAAAGGCTTTATTGAGGATACTGCCTATTGCGAGTCTCAAACTCCCATTTTTTTCAATGAATTAGATTTGGCATTGATAAATATATCTTAGCATATCTTGTGAGGAGTTTCACAAAGCAACCCTAGATTTATAGCGAAATTGGTTCACGCAGCAAACGGAAAGAAGATATAACTATGCAAGGCAAGGTCAAGGTTCTCGGCCTAACAATAAGGGAGGGATGTAGGAGCCTGTGCCTTGGATGTCATACCAATCGACAAGGCTGTCGATTGTGTATAGAGTAGATGTTAGTTGATTCGTAGACTTCGAGCGAGAGCTAACTAAATACATCGAGCAGGTGATTACGGCAGGGGGAAAAAAGAGGGGGGCCAGTCCGTCGGTGAGAGACCAAGAGCTACATATAATCCGAAACTATTGTGCACAATTACTGGGCGAAATGAAGTAGGCGTTCAAACACATGTTTTTGGCCCAAATTTTAGATTTGTCTGACTAATTTTTAGTTTTTGAGGAACCTATTTAAAGAAAGGTCAAAATTTTTTTGTATGAAAACCATGCCACATACTTTGGCTATCGTTTAAATTTATTATTAAACCATCAATATTAAGCTGGCTCTAAGTCTCGTTATGCTTAAACATAACTCCAAAAAGCAGGAACACAACACACCACAAGGGAAGCTGTTTCATTGGTATCTCTACCAAATCGTCAGCGATCTTGGCTTACTTGTACTTTTAAAAACTATTTAAAACACCGCTAGATAGCAGAGATAGCCCCTTACACACACATTTTTTTTAGACATATCAATATTGTCTTAAATTTTTTAAAATCCCTGAAAGCGAAGAGCACACATTCTGTGTGTTATTAAAATAAGATGATAGTGAAATCGCAACACCTTGTTTAAATATTCTAAATATTGAAAAGAGCATTTGGACAAACTCCAGCCTATTCCTTGCCGAAATTTATTTAATGATTTACTTCCTCCGACTTTATACTTAAAAGTTTTTAAATCAAATTTATATAATACGATTCAATGAAACAAGACAAAATCATTTAACATTTAGGGCTACACAAATGTACTGAATGGACAATGTTAATGTGGCCTTAGCCTTTTGTTAACTTAGTAACAAAATTGTCTGACTATTTTACCACAAAATGAAAATATTTTCGCCATAATTTATCAATTTTTCAAACGAAATTGATAATCCTAATTCAGAAATCTAATGATCATCTCTTTACAGCAAGGCAAATTGAGTTTCCTTAAAAAAAATTTAGAGATTTTCTTATAATCGATTGCATTTTTTAACTAAACTTGCATGAATTTGTATATTAATTCTTTAAGGTTACTACTACTTGTTCATAATTTAGGTTCAATATTTGGTATAATTTTTAGTATTTGTTAAAAGAAAAAGGGGATATTCCACAGACTTGACATATTTTACACCTTTTAGCAAGCCTGGGACAAATAGATGCTGAGTTGAATTTATATCCAAAAAAGAGAACTAAAATTTTTAAATATATCCTTTCAAAGTAATTTAAAGTAAAAGTTAGTTAAATTTAGGTCAAAATAGTTAAACAAGTTTACTAGAATATAAATTGTATTTAATTATATGATTACAACAGTTAAGTAACATCAAACTGTGTAACAAATTTATTCTAGAATTTAGTAATTTTATTACTTAAACCCACAACAAATAATCTAATTGAAAATCTATTAAAAAAAAAACAAGTTAATTAAATTCAAATAAAATCAATTTACAATTTGTATTATTCTCCACCTGAAGTCAAGTTTCAGAAGCTAGGTCAACACCCCGGAAAGTGCTAATAAAATCTCTGATACAAGTAAAGTAAATTTGACATCCTTGTCTATTTTTTTGTTGTTATTTGCTTTGATAAACATTTCAGAACTTACCCTTAAGGCCGCCAACCAGCGGGATCACAACTCTTATACGTATGCGTAACAGAGAGCCGGGGAATTGTTAGAGCGCGTTACAGAAAAAGAGAGAGCACCAAGTCACCGTGTGTGTTGTGTGTGACCAAACAGGATGCTTCGCTTAGCCGCTTTACGTACAAAAAAAAAAAAAATTATATACACTTCCGTCTTTTAATGCGTTCGGCTTTAGGTTGTTATTTCTGATATTTATTTAATGTTATGTAATTTAATTTTCCCCTGATGTTTTATTGTTTCTTAATTTACAGGAAGCGTAGCTCAGTTCTTTGGCGGGGGCGAATAGTTTACATTTCCGTTTTAGGCTTTTCCAACAGGATCTGTGTCTTGGGTGGGGGGTGGTTGTTGGAGTTGGTTTTGGGGGGACACAATTTGGTTTCTATTTCTTTTGCTTTTCTTAATTTTTGCACAGCCGCAGAATTTTGAGTTGTATTTTTGTTAGCACGAAAAAAAAACACGACCAACTCGAAAACGCACTAAAACGGTATTAAAAGCCGAGACTAAATAACTTTGCAAGTAATTTACAATGCGACTTTGGAGCCCGAGCCGAGCGCGACCCGAGAGCGGAGCGGCAGAGAGAGACGACAACGACTACGACGACGACGACGACGGCGACAACGTCGCTGGAGTTCACTTCACTTTTGCACTTGTCACTGCCGCTGCTGCTGCTGCTGCTGCGGGGGATCGCTGCTGCTGGAAGATGCTGCTGCTGCTGCCGCTGTTGCTGTTGCCGCTGTTGCTGTTGCGGTTTGGTGTTGCTGTTGGTACGGTTGGTGTTGGTGCTGCTGCTCGTTATCGTGTGTGGCGCTTTGTCGGCGTTCGGTTGGGAAATGATGTTGGCTTAAAGCCAACCGCTACGTAATATAGCTCAGATCCTGTTTGCATGCCGTCGGCGTCGCTGCCCGCGTTGGCGCAGGCGCTGGCAGCTGAAGAGCGAGCGAACGACAACGATCACGAGCTTATTTTGTGTGTTTTTTTTTTTTTTTTTTTGTCTATGTACCGCACGTTGTGTGGGTGAACGTTGTCGTCGTCGCAGCAGCATCGCACAGTGGGCTGAAACAAATTTTAAAAAATTACAAAAAAAACAAAAAAATTAATTTTATAAAGAAAGAACGGAAACAAGTTTTTCTTTTAACTGTAAAGCTAGTTTAAAAAGACTTTTTTGGCTTTCTTTTTCAGTATTGCTCCGAAAATGTCAACTTTTGTGCCAACAAAACACAATTTGCGGGAAAGTTTACATTTCTGTTTTCATTAGAAGAAGAAGACTGCAAGAAGCTTACGGGAAACCTGCTTCATTATAAAATCATACGCCAATATCGAGCCCAAAGCGGTATAATCAAGGTAGCAAGGTAATGCTCTATATTTGGGTGGGATCAATTGGGCGTGGGGGTCACATTTCTTTATAAACATCTAATGCTACTTGCATACGCGAAAGAAGGGGCGGTTCAGAGATTGAAAGGCAGTATAAACTGATGGGCTTAGCTGGTAAACGAGGACAAAACGAGGAACCTAGTAACAGCGGAAAAGAAGTCTACAGGTCTTGAACAATCCGCTACAATGGGAGACAAGAACTTAAAAGTTGTAGAGGATTTTGTCTACCTCGGAACGATGATAACTCGCGCCTGGAAATCTAACTCTTGCAAACTGATGCTACCACGGGCTTTGTAGTGAGTTCAAGACCATAGCCTTCTCTCTAAGAACAAAAATAGTGCTATATAAGTCGCTCATCATCAGCTTTCACGAGCAGCTACAACTGGGTAAACCATCACAGACAGCTGTACCGAACTCATTTGATGCATAGGTTTGAGCATTGAAGCTTAAAAACGGCCTGGGCTGAGCAAGTGTAAGAAAAGGTAATTGCGCAACATGACAATGCTTGGCAGCAACTTGCTCAGCAAGATTAAAAAATACCTTCGGCACAACAGCTTATAGGTCTTAATACGTATAAGGTCTGTTCTCAATTCCACTTCGGTTTTCGTATAAACTTTTGCATTGGCAATCATTTACTCCTACAAATTCAAATGATGAAGTAAATAATCTGTGGCTATTAGATCAAGGCTTCCGTTTTCTACAAATTGAATCCACATGACATTGAGCTGTCGAGTTTCAACTGCTTGAGCAATTCCACTTTTACTGAAACCGGATCAAAACAGAGTTCAACGTACAAAGAGTTCAACGTACAGAGTTCAACGTACAAAGATAGATATGAGTGTCACCTTCCATATAACCTTGCTAGCATAAAGCCCGTCGCGATTCGCTGCGCCTTGAACAGTATAATATCAGAATCAGTTCTGTCAATTATGAAAGTGAAATATTTACCTCTAAAAATATTTTGTGACTTAATTTCTCCCGAGAAATTGAATCTTACATAAATAAAGGGTTGAATTCAACGTTTTACCACTTTTTTAAGCCTTATCCCATACCAACATCCACACAACACCCACTACCCATCCACTTCTTACACAACTTCCACCCACTTCCACCCACTTCCACCACTTCCCACCCACTTCTCACCTACATCCCTCCCACTTCCCACCCACTTTGCGCCCACTGCCCAATAAAAACAAACAAAAAAAACCCTAAACCAAACTCCCCACATCCCCACTAATCCAACCAATTCAACATATCCATATTCACCAAATTCCCACTCACTGATCACCCACATCCCTCCCACAACCACCCACTCCCCGCCCACTATTCTCCCACTTCCCCGCGGTATTATTTTCAACATCGGAAAATGAAATCACAAATTATTTTGTATTCTATCCAATCAAAACCGAGTTTCAAGCCAATCGGATAAAAAAAAGTTTTTTTGCATGCAGAATTTTTCGAAAATTTTCCGACCGTCAGGTCAAATTTTCAACTTTGAAAAATCACATTTTGAAATGTTTCGTATTCTTTCATTACAAATCGAGTTTCAAGCCAATCGGATGAAAATAGAGTAATTTGCATGTAGAATTTTCCGGCATTTTCACGCCTAGGCGGATTTTCCGACATGGCAAAATCACATTTCAAATTATTTCGAGTTCTGTCCTTACAAACCGAGTTTCAAGCCAATCGGGTGAAAAATTGTTTTTTCATGCAGAATTTTCCGGGAATTTTCCGACCGTTGGGTCAAATTTTCCAACATCAGAAAATCACATTTCAATTTATTTCGTATTCTGTCCTTACAAACCGAGTTTCAAGCCAATCGGATGAAAAAATTTTTTTTTCATGCAGAAATTTTCCGGGAATTTTCCGACCGTTGGGTCAAATTTTCCAACATCGGAAAATCACATTTCAAACTATTTCGTATTCTATCCTTACAAACCGAGTTTGAAGCCAATCGGATGAAAAATAGTTTTTTCATGCAGAATTTTCCGGCCATTTTCCTCGTGGGCGGATTTTCCAAAATCGGGAAAACACGTGTCGAATTATTTCGCGTACTTTGCATACAAACCAAGTTTCAAGTCAATCGGATGAAAAATAACATTTTTCCCATACAAACTTTTCCGACGCTTTTCCGACTTTTCCGGGTGGAATTTTCCAAAACCCCGTCTTAGTACGCACTTTCACCACTAACAGAAACTCCTATCCAAATTTCAGCTTTCTATCTTACCGTTTAGGCTGTGCGATGATTGCCAATCAGTCAGTGAATCAGTCAACTCTCTTTATATTTATAGACACTTTGTTCTTGTACAAAAAAAACAACAACACACATACACGC
>JAEIFU010004655.1:0-10811 GCA_018904235.1 Lordiphosa stackelbergi | reverse complement strand
ACATTAACTAGCACATAACCCGTCGCGCTTCGCTGCGCCTTTGACAGTATAGAACTAATATCAGCCCACATTCTTTCCCCATCCCACCCAAATCACAACCACTTACCGCCCTCATCCCACCCACTTCCCATTCACCCATTCTTATTACCACCCACTTCCAAAAAACGGCAATCCCACCCACGTACCACCTAACTACCACTCACATCCCGCCCATATCCCATCCACTTCCCAACATCTTCCCTGTCCCGAGTTTTAAGTCCATCAGATAAAAAATGTATATTTTGCATCATGAATTTTCCGGACATTTTTACTCCCGGGGTCGGATTTCCCATCATTGGAAAATCACACTTTAAATTATTTCGCATTTGATTCTTACGAACCGAGTCTCAAGTCAATCGGATGAAAAATAGTTATTTTCCCTGTAGAATTTTCTTGGAATTTGCCTGGGGGCGGAATTTCCGTCATTGGAAAATCATGCTTCAAATTAATTCGTATTTTATCGTTCCAAACCGAGTTTTAAGCCAATCGGATGAATAAACGTTCTTTTGCATGCATTTTCTGTGCATTTTCACTCGCGGAGATCAGATTTTCCGACATTGGAAAATCATATTTTAAATTTCATTCATTGAAACCGAGCTTCAAGCCAATCGGATGAATTTTCCGGAAATTTTCCGACCATCGGGTCAAATTTACCGACATTGGAAAGTCACATTTCAAATAAATTCGTATTATATCTTTACAAACCGAATTTTTAGCCGACCGGATGAGAAATAGATACATTTCATGCAGAATTTTCCCGTCATTTCACTCCTGGGAGCGGATTTTCCGACATTGAAAAATCACATTTTAAATTATTTCGTATTCTGTCCTTACAAACCGAGTTTCAAGCCAATCGTATGAAAAATAGTTTTTATGCTGAATTTTCCGACCTTTGGGTCAAATTTTCCAACATCAGAAAATCATATTTCAAACTATTTCGTATTCCATCCTTACAAACCGAGGTTGAAGCCAATCGGAAGAAAAATAGTTTTTTGAATGCAGAATTTTCCGTCCATTTTCCTCGTGGGCTCCGTCTTAGTACGCACCTTCACCACTAACAGAACTCCTGTCCAAATTACAGCCCTCTATCTCTTACCGTTTAGGCTGTGCGATGATTGCCAATGAGTCAGTGAATCAGTCAGTCAGTCAGTCAGTACACTCTTCTTTTTATAGATATAGAGCGAGGCCAAAAAGTGAGAGAGTATTGGCAAAGTCCAATATAATCTCTAAGATGCCGAACGCCCATACAATGGTTTTGCAATATGCAGCTGTTTTTTTTTTTGGTGGCGCCGAAAATCGCGCTCTCTCCGCTCACACAAAGTTGAGAGCGTAAAAATCTAAAACAGCGATGGCCAGCGAGAGCGAGGCCAAAATGTGAGAGTGTATAAGTGTGCGAAAATAAAGCTCCGTGAATCTGCTTCGACGTAATCGCTTCGAACTCTGTCGAGCGAATGACGCCTTTCTGCTCTTTTGGTCTCAGCTTCGGCAAGCGCTCGGGTCGTGTACATGTGAATAGCGAAATGTTTTCGGCCCCTGGGAGGAAGCAAGGGCTATCGCTAGTAGAGAGATATTAAAATTCCATTCAAACAATTCAGCATTTATTTGAGCATCTTTATCTTTATAATAGATTACGCCTTATTAAAAAAAACAAAACAAAAAATTATTTGCTGTCTGCAGGCATCATAATTATAAATGGTCTGCCACGCAATTGGAAATGGCCAGCGTGGCGAGAGGGTAGAGAGTCAGCCGCCCATGTCAGCAGTCGTGGGTTCGAATCATGGCCTGACGCAAGCGAAGATTTTTTTCTTTTTTTTTGTTTTCAAATTGTATTTTTAAACAAATAAAATTTTTTGTTATTCATCGATATCAAGAAAACACACTTCTAGTAAATATTTTCAGCATTTAAACGTTTTTTTCGTTTTGGAGAGCAATGGGTGCTGCGTTGAGGAAATGCTTTCTTAGTACAATGTCCGATCACTATAGGAAGCTATTGTGAAATTTTGAAATTTCTAACTATAACGGTGTTTGCTCCAGCCTGATGATCACAGTCCAATGTCTTATCACTATATGTATATAGATATGGCGAAGTGAAGTCACCGCCCATGCAGCAGTCGGGTTCGAATCAGGCCTGAGCAGCGAGATTTTTTTTTTGTTAAATTGTATTTAACAAATAAAATTGTTTTTATTCTCGTATCAAGAAACACACTTCTAGTAAATATTTCAGCATTTAAACGTTTTTTTCGTTTTGGAGAGCAATGGGTGCTGCGTTGAGGAAATGCTTTCTTAGTACAATGTCCGATCACTATAGGAAGCTATTGTGAAATTTTGAAATTTCTAACTATAACGGTGTTTGCTCCAGCCGATGATCACAAAGTCTTATCACTATATGTCTTATTTATAATCCATTATGGCCATTTTCATCCGCCTAGGTCGAAAGTTGTCGAAGTTAACGGCAGGGATTGACACCATATAAAGAATTACTATTTAAATCTTTATATTGTACTCCACGCCCACTTTGAGCTACACCATTGCACCTAGCTTCCCAATTTAAGGAAAACTTGAATATCTGGAGCATAATACGGGTTAAACCTAATCCATTATGGCCATTTTCATCCGCCTAGGTCGAAAGTTGTCGAAGTTAACGGCAGGGATTGACACCATATAAAGAATTACTATTTAAATCTTTATATTGTACTCCACGCCCACTTTGAGCTACACCATTGCACCTAGCTTCCCAATTTAAGGAAAACTTGAATATCTGGAGCATAATACGGGTTAAACCTAATCCATTATGGCCATTTTCATCCGCCTAGGTCGAAAGTTGTCGAAGTTAACGGCAGGGATTGACACCATACAAAGAATTACTATTTAAAACTTTATATTGTACTCCACGCCCACTTTGAGCTACACCATTGCACCTAGCTTCCCAATTTAAGGAAAACTTGAATATCGGAAGAAGTTAACGGCGGGGATTGACACCATATAAAGAATTACTATTTAAAACTTTATATTGTACTCCACGCCCACTTTGAGCTACACCATTGCACCTAGCTTCCCAATTTAAGGAAAACTTGAATATCTGGAGCATAATACGGGTTAAACCTAATCCATTATGGCCATTTTCATCCGCCTAGGTCGAAAGTTGTCGAAGTTAACGGCAGGGATTGACACCATACAAAGAATTACTATTTAAAACTTTATATTGTACTCCACGCCCACTTTGAGCTACACCATTGCACCTAGCTTCCCAATTTAAGGAAAACTTGAATATCTGGAGCATAATACGGGTTAAACCTAATCCATTATGGCCATTTTCATCCGCCTAGGTCGAAAGTTGTCGAAGTTAACGGCAGGGATTGACACCATATAAAGAATTACTATTTAAAACTTTATATTGTACTCCACGCCCACTTTGAGCTACACCATTGCACCTAGCTTCCCAATTTAAGGAAAACTTGAATATCTGGAGCATAATACGGGTTAAACCTAATCCATTATGGCCATTTTCATCCGCCTAGGTCGAAAGTTGTCGAAGTTAACGGCAGGGATTGACACCATATAAAGAATTACTATTTAAAACTTTATATTGTACTCCACGCCCACTTTGAGCTACACCATTGCACCTAGCTTCCCAATTTAAGGAAAACTTGAATATCTGGAGCATAATACGGGTTAAACCTAATCCATTATGGCCATTTTCATCCGCCTAGGTCGAAAGTTGTCGAAGTTAACGGCAGGGATTGACACCATACAAAGAATTACTATTTAAAACTTTATATTGTACTCCACGCCCACTTTGAGCTACACCATTGCACCTAGCTTCCCAATTTAAGGAAAACTTGAATATCTGGAGCATAATACGGGTTAAACCTAATCCATTATGGCCATTTTCATCCGCCTAGGTCGAAAGTTGTCGAAGTTAACGGCAGGGATTGACACCATATAAAGAATTACTATTTAAAACTTTATATTGTACTCCACGCCCACTTTGAGCTACACCATTGCACCTAGCTTCCCAATTTAAGGAAAACTTGAATATCTGGAGCATAATACGGGTTAAACCTAATCCATTATGGCCATTTTCATCCGCCTAGGTCGAAAGTTGTCGAAGTTAACGGCAGGGATTGACACCATATAAAGAATTACTATTTAAAACTTTATATTGTACTCCACGCCCACTTTGAGCTACACCATTGCACCTAGCTTCCCAATTTAAGGAAAACTTGAATATCTGGAGCATAATACGGGTTAAACCTAATCCATTATGGCCATTTTCATCCGCCTAGGTCGAAAGTTGTCGAAGTTAACGGCAGGGATTGACACCATATAAAGAATTACTATTTAAAACTTTATATTGTACTCCACGCCCACTTTGAGCTACACCATTGCACCTAGCTTCCCAATTTAAGGAAAACTTGAATATCTGGAGCATAATACGGGTTAAACCTAATCCATTATGGCCATTTTCATCCGCCTAGGTCGAAAGTTGTCGAAGTTAACGGCAGGGATTGACACCATATAAAGAATTACTTTTTAAAACTTTATATTGTACTCCACGCCCACTTTGAGCTACACATTGCACCTAGCTTCCCAATTTAAGGAAAACTTTCTGTACTGTTCAGCTCAGAGGCTAAACACAATATGCCCCAAGGGGGAGATTTATTCAAACAATATTGTAGGGAACATTTGATTTGAGTGTCATGGCACCCTATTTTGGGATTTAGTGTTTTTTGTTTGTGTATAACAATTAGTGTAAAATGTTGTAATTATGTTTTCATGGCATGCTTAAATAAACATGTAGTGTGATTATTGCCATCTTCTTATGTTTAACCAATTAAATAATGACTGGATTCGTGTAAATACATATCTCCAGTTCGCCCATCTTTCATCATGATGCCTCATGTTTGTGATGTTGATGTGTCCGAGTAAAAGTGGGAGTTCATGTCGCCAGTGATCTGGTCGTCTTAGTCTGTATCTATTGATTGTTGAATATCTCTGAAGTCTTGTGGGATTAAGCTGTGTAGAGGAGTACTGATTGTGTGATATCCTTCGTCTTGTTCTGTGGTAAAATTGATGGAATTGCCGTTCCATGAGAGGCAACTGCACTGCATTACGTCTTCCTTCCGGGCTTGTTCGCTGATAGGGGACTAACGTAATCAAATTAATTGCGGCCAACAAAAGTGCTGGGAGCTGTGGTCGACGTTGCAGAGTTGACATGCATTGGTGATGTTGCTGCAATTGCTGGTTTGGTTGATGATGGTTTGGCTGTTGTTGTGTTAATTGGTGTAAATGGCGACTATTATTATGCATCAGTGGTTGACGTTGCTGTTGCTGCGTCAATGTCAATATGCTTGATGGTGTAAAAGCATTTTGTGTTGTTAAGGCCTCTAACGCAACATTACTGCTCCGCGCACGCTCCGTTGGTGGCTCATCATTATCTACTACAAATGCAGGTGTTCTGCATGCTCTCCGCTGCAAAATTATCCGCCTTACAGGAAACGAACGTTGTAATGGGACTAGATTGTTCGCTGCAATTGCTCTGCTCTGTGACAAAAAAGGTTCAGTTGCTGGCGGTATCAGTTGAACTGGCTGAGTATGACTTTGCTGTCTGACTGAATGTTGCTGCTGCTGGGATGAAGGACCAAACCATTGCCGCTGTACTAGTCGAACTCTTTGCTCTTCCAGAATATGGTCTCTGAAGCTCAATGGACGCTGTATCGGTTGCAGTTGCGTGTGAGGAAGTGCTTGCTGGGCTACTTGCCGTTGAGTTTGGAAGACTTGTGGCACATGTTTCTTAAGCATTTCAACATACCTTTTCCTCACCCCTGCATGCCTAATAGGGATTATAGGCTTCATGGCAACATTGCTGGCTTCTTCATTTGAATGTAGTCGAAGGCGATCCCAAAATTTGCCACACGCCCTATTATATGTTTCCACAATTGGTTCCACCTTCAAATCATTCCTGATCATACTATTCCTTACATACCAAGGAGCATCTGTAATCGTCCTCAATATTTTATTTTGTGCGATCTGAATTCGCTCAAATTGAGAGTCACAAATTAAGGGACCCCAGACTGGAATCGCGTACTGCCAGATCGGTGCTATAAGTTGCTTGTATATTACAACTTTTGTCTTCAATGGCAACTTACTGCTACCACAGATTAGCCAATCAAGCTTTTTTGCTCTGTCTTGAAGTCTTCCCACAATAGTAGTTACATGTTGTCCAAACAATAATTTAGAGTCCATCTTCACACCAAGATATGGGTGCAAATCCTCATTGACCAGATGCTGATTCATAACACATGGAGTGAATATAGGCCGTTGTAAATCCCGCCATGTGTGCACAATATGCTTTGTTTTTGATGCATTAATTTTAATGCACCATTTTTTGGCCCAAGCAGAAATGGAACATAAAAACCGGTCTAATTTCGCAATAGCATCCTCTTGCGTGTTAGCAGCAGATAGTATAGCCGTATCATCAGCATAGGTTGCCAGCATAAGCGTGGAGGAGCTATATGATTGCTCATTCAACGGCAGTGGAGAGGGCATATCAGCAGTATAAATTGTATACAATATAGGTCCAAGGACACTTCCTTGCGGAACACCAGCTGTAATTCGCTTTGAGCTTGAGCGAGATCCAGAGCAACATTCCACTATAAATGTACGATCATTTAAATAGCTGTATAAAATACGATACAAAACATCAGGTAACAGCTGCTTTAGCTTATACTTGAGTCCATTATGCCAGACCCGATCAAAGGCTTCCTGTATATCCATGTAAGTGGCAGAACAGTATTTATGCTCCTCATATGCCTTCAGTATAAATTGCGTGACCCTTGCCAGTTGTTGATCTGCTCCGTGCTCCTTGCGGAATCCAAACTGATGACGTGGAATAGCATTAGCAAATTGATCCTCCATAAAAAGCCTTCGCAAAATGAGTCGCTCAAAGATTTTTGAAAAGCCAGCCAGCAGGCTGATTGGCCTATAAGAGCTTAATTGGTCAGATGGTTTGCCTGGCTTCGGAATCATTTTAATTAAGGCTCTCTTCCATTTGCAAGGAAAATGCCCAAACCGCAGCATATTATTAAAGATTAAAACAATATAAAGCACAGCCGAAAGCGGCAATGCTTTAATGGTTCGATTGTCAATTCGATCAAATCCTGGGGATTTTTGCACCTTCAGCAGTTTAATTTCAGACTGAACTTCAGTAACTGTAATTGGGAGAAAACTAAGTTCATCTGTTGTTACCGGGAGGGAAGCAAGGTCATCAATTACTCTCTTGTCAGAGGGAAGCGACGTAATGACAGGCATGAATCTTAGCTCAAGGTGCTCCGCAAAGGCTTCTGCCTTCTCTTGAGTTGTCTTGCACCATTGGTCTGCAACATTTGTTGGGTTATGTTTGCGGACGGGCAAATTTGGCGCAGGTTGCTGCTTAATGTTATTTGTGATTCGCCATAGTTTCTGCATACTATACCTGTCACTTGGGTCAATAGTTTCCAACAAACTATCCATTCTCTCTGCCTTAGCTTTCACAATCTCCTTGTTAATCCTATTGGACAGCATATTATGTATGCGTTTTGCAGCTGGATTATGGTATCCCATCATGTATCGCTTAACTAGCCGCTTAGCCTCAATCATTTTTTGTGTGCGACGATTAATTGAGTAGCTGAAGCCTGACCATTTTGGGTTTGGTTGATGCGACAGCCTAGCAGCAAACTGCGCTGCAGAGTAAATATTCTGCTCTATCACATCTACAGCATCATCAATATCATCGCTACTGCAGATCTCAGTATTTAGGTTAATGTGCATATTAAGCCACAGCTGGAATTTTGCAACATTGGCGTTAGATGGCAAGAGTTGACCTTTGTTATTGTTCACTGCTGGTCTGCTCAAGAGATTAATACGTAGAGGAAGGTGGTCCGAACTCAGCTCATAGGAGGCAGTAATATGCAGCAGATTACGGCGTATACCACTGTAAATTGCAAAATCAATCGCACTTGGTGATTGCCGAGCACTTCTCGGGAACCGTGTAGATGAGCCAGTTGCCAGTATATTAAATTTATGCTGTTGAATACACTTAAGAAGGATTTTACCTCTTTGGTTTGATCTGACGTTGCCCCACCAACTACTCCTAGCATTCCAATCACCTGCCACAATGAATTTAGTACCAAGCTGCCGAAGTACAAAATTGAAATCTTGTATTAACCATTGCTCTTGGGGTGGGCAATATATTGATGCAATGTTAATGGTAGATCCATTGCAAAGGGTGACAGCAACAGAAGCAAGCTGCAACTTTGTTAATGTCGTTGGGGTTAGCGCAATATGCTGAATTGAGGACTTTACAATAACGGCTGCTCCTCCTCGCCGCGTATTTGCAGGATGATTTGCAACATAAGTGAGGTACCCATTGATATGTAGTACATCCGTATTGCGTAAATGTGTTTCCGCTAGCAGCATAACATCTATCTTGTTTTGAATCATATAAAGTTCAAGTTCTTGTTGTTTATTGCGAATCCCACAAGAATTCCAAGTAGCGATCTTCAGATTAATGGCATTGACCGTTGAATTAGGTTGACAATCCAGACGGTCAAACGTGTGATTGTTATTTACATTGTTAAACATTTTTAGGCCTATTCGCTGGCACTAAGGCCGCCATAAGCGTATTGACTGTTGTCACCATTCCTGCCATCATTTCCACGAGCTTGCTCATTTGATTTTCCAGGTTATTAGCAGGCGGAGCTGGGCGCCTTCGCTCTTCAGTTAAAAGCGTAATAAGAAGATCCAGCTTTCGTTCGAGACCACCATCTCTAGGCGAAGAGCGACTTTCACTTCGACTTTGATGCGGTTGCTGTCGCGCATTGTCTTGCTGCCGTGAACTGGCACGAGGATGGTTCTGGGAAGTTCCAGACTTGAGTGCCTCTGCATAACTCTTAACCGCTTTATTCCGCGAGCCCGACTCAGGCGGTTGAACAGGTGGTACACTTCTATGTTGCCGTGCCCTTGATGATGACCTGTGGTTGGATGACGCACGGTGTTGCTGCGTTGGTTGACGTCCTTTTGTAGGCAAGGTAGGTAAACCCAAGTTGGCAAGGATCTTGTTGGCTTTAGGGGCAGTCCCCTCACGTGGTTTCTTGTTCGCCATCTTGTAGGCCCTACATCCCCTGTAGCTAGACGGATGAGGACCTCCGCAGTTTGCACACTTGGCAGCAGTGGAGGGTAACTTGTTACAAGAGGTTGATGGATGAAACTCACCGCATTTAACACATTGGTATTCTCTTGAGCAGTAATTTTTGGTGTGTCCAAACTTTTGGCAGCGATGGCACTGCGAGACTTCATGCAGCTTTAGCGGTTTTTCTACCTTTATTCTTTGACATCCAAGTTGAGTCAGATTTAATATATCGCTATTATTAGGGTCCTGGTCAAGTTCAACTTGAAAGAGGTCCAAAGCTTTCCTTGTAAACCGGCTCTTAATGACGCTTACATAGCGAACACTATGTCCTAATCTAGCCAGCTGTTCAGAAATCCACTCATTGGGGGTAGAATGATGAAGATGGCGGATAACGACCCTAAATCCACGGTCACTTTTATCCTGATAAGTGTGGCATTCAATTTCATTCTCCTGAAAACTCTTCGCCAGATTACGATACGCATTGACATCCTTGCAGTGAATCCAGAGACCACCTTTCGAGCATGGCTTAGCAGTAAAATTTTCCGCACCAATAAGATTACTAATCATGTCATATGTTTTCATAATATCCGGGTTATGTTTCGGGAGATACAATGGCATAGGTTTATATACGGGCTGTGGTTCATCATTGGCTATATTAGCATATGGTATAATGCGACGATATTCCGCTGGACGATTTTGTGACGCAGGAATAACTATATCAGCGTCCATTTCTTCTGCTTCAGATAAAATATCAAATTGATTCATTACACCAGCATCTTCAGTAACTGGCTTCTTATTATTGGTTGGCAGATCATCATTCCTATGCCGACGCTTGATGGGTACATTCGTCCATTCCATATGCGAGGGCGCAGGCTTACGGCCTTGAATCATCTCCTTTATTGTCATAGGCATAGCAGCATTTGCATTTGCATTCAGTTCACATGCAGCTCTAGATGCACCAGCTAAAACTTCCATCAAGTCATTATGGCTTCCATTGGCTTCTTGCGTTACGGCTGGTGCAACCTCAGTTGCATTTGCTTCATGACAACGCGTGATGGGTACATTCTTCCATTGCACATGCGAGGGCGCAGGCTTACGGCCTTGAATCATCTCCTTAATTGTCATTGGCATAGCAGCATTTGCATTTGCATTCAGTTCACATGCAGCTCTAGATGCACTGGCTACCACTTCTATTAAGTCATTATGGCTTCCATTGGCTTCTTGCATTACGGCTGGTGCAACCTCAGTTGCATTTGCTTCATAGGATTCATCTCCAGAGCTCAATTGAGTTTGACTTGACGGTCGCCCAAGATCAAATTGCGAGGCACGATTATGGCGGGCAGCAGCATTGCTTGCACTTAGCTTCTTTGAAGTCTTCTCCATGGTTCCGTTGCGCGTCATAGTCATACAGAATTTCACAGGAGGGGGCCAGTGGCCCCAGTAATGGCCTTGTTTGTACTTACCTTTTCAGATGAATGCAATCTTGAAAAGAATTTCTGCAAAAGAGATAAGTGAAAGCGGTAGCCAAAAATAACCGCAAAAAAAGCCAGAAATAACTTTTTTGTTTTTGAGAAATTTTGTTGAATTTTTGGAAAAAAATAAT